>JAOXNN020000028.1:1847050-1865050 GCA_028571205.2 Hydropsyche betteni | reverse complement strand
TTATTTCGTTATATTTTTTATAGTTGATTTATCTTGTTCTAAAATAATATCTCAAGCTATAGAAGGAATTTATACTCTTTATCTGGATTTGGTTAAACTAAAATTATTATTTTTTAATTTATTCTAAGATTACTCATAGAAATTCATGATATTATTAATGGCACGGTATTATCAAACCAGTCTGATAATACCGCGTTTTCCTATTTTTTTAAAATATTGAAAAAACTACTTTCGGTTTAATTTTTTAAATATTTTGCCATGCTGTATGTGTAGCTAAATAAATTCTTTACTACTTAACTGCATTTTTCGATCTGTACATCAAACCCTATCTGAATTATAGGCCCATGTTTTTAGGGGCACGGTAATATCCAACTCTCCCCTACTATTCTGTATTTTAGGGTATTCGAGATTCAAATTAAACAAAATATGTTCTTCGTAGTTATATTAAGACTGATTGGCAATCAATGACCAAAATAATCTCCTCTTTGAGTACAATTCACATATTGAAATTCAAGTAAAAAAATATATAATTGATATTAAAATACGCGTACAATAACAGACATAGTGATATAAGAAAATAGATATTTAAATAAATCAAACACTCATAACAAGAAAAATTTGAACAAATATAAACATAGGCATATATGATTCATAACATTATATTTATATTTATATTATAAATGATTGATAACAAAAGCTCAGATATCGAAGCACGGTCATCTGCTTTATGTTTACCAGGTAACATTGTTGCTTCTCAAACTAATTTCGATTTTCAAATTCTAATTCTAATATTTTTTATGGTTATATATTACGTTTATCTAATCGAAAATAGTTTGCCTTTTCATTTCAACAATGTAAACTATGATTTATTAAGTACACTTTTCGAACCATTTCTATGGAAATGAAATTCAACGAGAGACTCCATTCGCATGACAACAAAAATATGAACGGGAATATGATCGGTTTTAAAAAATTCCCTTGAAACAAAGTGAAAGTTGCATCACGTAATGAGATTGCCTTGATGAAAATGAAATTGACGAAATCTGGGTGAAAACAAAGAATATCAACGTCGAAACGCCCTTGAAACGTAAGTGTTACCAGTTGTGCGTGGATCGTGGATTTTTCAACGAAAATCAATATTTTTAAACGACAATAATCTCGATTCTGATCCTATTACCCCTTTTCAGAATATTCTGAAAAGCGCATCCCAATTTTTTTAATAGAAATGTGGAATATTTTTCCTTATCTTCACTATTCATACATATAAAACAATTACAAACGAACGCTCACCATTTCTAACAATAATTACCTATATTGTTAGAAATGGTGAGGATTTGTTTGAAATAGTTTTATTTGTATAAATAGTGAAGATAACGAAAATATGCCGCATTTCTATAAAAAAAATTGGGATAATCTCACAAGATGGTGTAAAACTATAAAAATCAAATTATCATTAAAGATTTCTTCTTGTTGTGAGAAATATGTCTATTTGTGAAAAATGTGATTGAGTGTTGCCAAAAACCAAAATGTGAAATCCAGAGTGCGTCGAACTGGAAACATCGAGCGTCTATTTATAATTCATGGTTTTTTTGTTAGTTTTCGTCATCGTAACTACTTGTGGCTTTTGTTTGTGAGGTTTGATTTGGCTACCAATGGAAATTGTCAAATCCTAGCGACAATGACTAACTGTGATTCAAAAGTGTTATGATTGGAGTTAAAACTTACGAAGTACATATATTAATATTTATTAATTACGTTTTATACTTAGTAAATGAATGATATCATCATATAATTGTTACACACATTTCCTTATTATTCACAAGAAATAACTAACTTTACTATTTTAAGTATAATAATGATTAAGGCACAGATAGTAATTTTTTTCAATAATTAATGAAGGAAAAATAAATTGGTGCTTTTCACACAGTCTCAGTGTTCCACAAAATGATAAAAATATATTTTTAATTTTAGTTTTATCAATGGAAATAAAGATTAGATAAATGATAATGATTATCATGTTCTGTAAATTATGAGTTTCGTACATTGTTTAATTTATATATAAAGAGAAGAAAACTTTGTGATGCCTTTAAGCAAAAAGTGTCTTTGGTATATAACACTTGTATATGATGTGATATTCGGGGTAAGATTCTATATATGTAAACAGATATATCTCATTATAACTTATTGTAATCAATTTTGAATTTTATGCAGTTATCTGGTTTTATATTTTTGTGTGTCAATTCTCTTATTTTATACAAAATTCTGAGATTTAAAACATTGATTAGCATCAATACGCTAGCACCAATAATAACTCATATTTTAGCTGGTTTCCTTTATATTTTATTATCATGGTGTGGATGGAGAGTTGCTTCTAAACTACATGGACTTCATTTGAGATTGGTGAGTTACATCCTAAACATTCTTCTAAATAGATAGAATTTTATTAAACTCTTACTTCCTTTTATTTTTTTAGTATAGTATTTTATTGATAACTTTAGTAATATTACAATTTTGTTGTATTATATGGATTATATATATACAAAATGCCATCCTTAAAATTGAAATTAACGAAAGCATGGAAAATGAATTTTCTCTATTATTAGAGGCAGACGAAAGTGCAGTATCTTTATGGGATAAAATTCAAACCCAGGTAATACTTATATACTTATAAAATTTATAAATTCATTTTAAAGAAAACAGAGAATTCTAAAGTACTTCTTCTGAAGTGCTAGTCAGAAAAAGCATTTTTATGTCTAGAGTAATATGAAAATGAGAATTTTTTAATATACAAAATCTAAATCGATAATATAACACTTCTGAAAAATGCAATGAGGCCGCTTGTAATGAAATATTAATTTTAACAAAGGATATATTTTATATTATCTGTTTTGGTAATAATACTTAAAATAGTAAATAAGTACTCAATAAAAACTTGGTAAAATGATGAAACATATTGGATTAATTGAATATTCATTATTATCATTGTCGACCCGTTATGTGCCCACTGCAGGACAAGGTCTTCCCATCAAATATTGGGAATCTAGCCTATATACCTTATCCGAGAGCCAACCTCGTATTGATAAGGGACATGTACCATAAGAGCCAATCCGCCCATGCCAGTGGAGGAGGCTCTCGGACCAACGGAACGCAAGTTCATGTGCTAGGCTTTTTGCTCACTGGTTCTGCAATAAGCAAATTGCAATGACTACCCGGGGGTCAACGAGGTAAAGATTGAACAAACTGCGTCCTCGCTGGCTTCTTTGTGGTCGCAATGACCACCAGTTTGACAGACGAGGCGAGACCATTGGTCCTACGTGGCTTAGACCTCGTTAGAACACACGTCATAGATCTTCATCATTACTAAAGAGAAGTTCTAATTTACATAGATTAACATGCTATACCTTTTCATTCAGAATTAACCATGCAATTAGCCCATCAATTATATCACAGCAATCTATTTGAAGAAGAGTTAATTGATGATAGTCTGTTATAAATTACGTGGAAAGTATTTTCCATCTAGTTTATCTAAACGATCATGCAATAGTCTTAATTGGAATAATTACGTCATTCTATTATACTTTTTTCTCGTATTCGTTGATATTAGAATCCTTGCATGTCACTTAAAACGTGTTAGTTGAAATTAGTTTTTTTTTAATGTTTATTGAATATTAAAATATGGGATTTTTAATCAATATAAAGCATGTAAATTTAATTCTTTATATTTATACATATTTTTGAATATTTATTAAATTATATAATCCTTTTTATTTGCAGTTGGATTGTTGTGGGATTGGTGGTCCTACTGATTATCGAAAAAGTAAGGCCGTTCCTTGGTCATGTTGTAAAAGAAATTTAAAAGAATTTAGTGGTGATTGCTCAAGTGTTCATCAAAGCGGATGCTTATTAGATGTTTACGATGAAATATACCGTTGTTTGACTTATTCAGCGCTGAGTAGTTTTGGGATGGTGATTATACAAGTGATGGATTTTATCATGAGTATGTTTCGTGTTTTGTTTTTACCGAAAGTCTAACATAAAATGCATCCAATTGCAGGCCGGTGGCGTGGCAGCCTACATTTCTTTGACGAAAGCCATTCGTCGTTCTCACAATAATTCAGCATCGGCTAACAATCAGAATTTGTCATCGATAGAAATGGAAGAGAACCGACTAAGTCTTCTTAATCCTCCCCAAAGAAAAAGTTAATTTACTTGTATGTATTTTGTGATGTTTTTACGTTTTGAATAAAATATTGAAAACTGAATAAAAAACGTATTCTCATCTACATTATTGTAAGCAAACAAGATGTCTGTAAAATACACTAGCTAAAAATAAAAGTGAAGTGTAAACAGTCGAACGATTAATCGGAACTACATGTTTTTCAGTATACACATTGCAATTTTTTATGATCGTCGATGAAAAATTTATAGGACAAATGCTGACCTCCAAAAGTCCCCCCCCCCCCCCATAGTTTCTTAAGTATAAGTTATCTCTAATTGTGAGTATAAGTTTTCTCCCTTAGATTGTACTTTTTGTACAATTTTTAATTCTGTGTGCGAAAATCTGTAAATGAAGTTCTAAGGACGATTGGTAGGAAAAAATATCTGTCAATGAATTAGAGGGCGAAAATGCAGGGAGGGAAAACCTAAGGGGGGAGGGACTGTAGGTTACATCTTATAAGGGTAAACATTCGTTCATTTTCTGGTAGTGAAAATTTGGACACCCAGATTTTTGCACAAATGACACTGGCGCACACTGACAGTAGCATAAACGATACATTGGGCAATTGAAGAACAGTTGAAGAATTACACGACGGTTAATATATATAATTTATTTAACCATTTTAGTGTCGTTTTTTGGCATTCCGTATGACACCTGGAAAACAGGACCTTCGCGATTGCTTACAATTAGTCAAAATTAAATGTAGAGTTCCCAGTAAATATAAAAGTGGCGCACGAAGTTTCGCCTAGTTTTGCTGTTAACTGAATGTAACTCGGCTCAGGAAGCTGGTATAGAGTTGGTTACCTACATATAATAGGCGGGATGGAGGGCTGTCCCTTCGATATTAATGTCGTTTGTACAAATGTCTAGGAACCGAAAATTTATGACATCGTTTAGCTTTAGACAGGGCTTCGAACCATAATTTTTTGATTTCGGTTTACTTTGACGGTTCAACAAAAAAAAAAATTCTATAAAAAACGACATCACTTCAAAAATATTCGAATATATTTCCCTGAACCGAAATAAACCGATATTTATTCCGTGAAAAATTTCAGTTTTATAGTTTTCCAGTTACGGTTCAATTCTGGTTCGAAACCAAACGTTTTGATCGAACCACCGTGAAATTGGAACTCATAAAAAAACAGTTGGCAGCACCGTTTACGTAACATCGCGTCGATTTGACAGCTAGACTAAACGAGAGGAAGATCGCGGCGATGTGGCGGGTGGTTCGAAACGCTCAAAGATGCGCCCGCGGGATAGCGACCTCCGGCAAAAAGAACGACGGGGGCCACGCCCCGGCGGCGGCGGCCAGCCCCCGGCCCCCCGTCACCGCGGCGGACTTCGCCGACACCGAGCGTAACTGGGTCTCGTTCGGCTTCGACGTGGAAGACAGGACGAAGGACGAGAACTACGCCCACCTCATTTTCTTCACGTCCGTGTCCTTGGTGCTGGTCGGGGGGGGCTTCTTCTTGGCGTACAAACCCGACAACATGCTGCGCGATTGGAGCTCCCGCGAGGCTTTCCTCGAGCTGAGGCGGAGGGAGGCTTTGGGGCTGCCGCTCATCGACCCTAACTATGTCGACCCCGCCAACATCGTTCTGCCCTCTGAGGAAGAACTCAAGGACGTCGAGATCATCATCTGATCGCTTTATCTTTTTCGCTGTATCATACCGTCGTTATTCTAGTTATAATTATATATTTTGAAAAATTTATTGACGGCTTCTTATTTAATCCATTGATGTGCTCTTATAGTCACAGTAATCCCCCCTATAATGACAAGATAGGTTCGTTGTTATAGGGGGACTTTAGGAATTCAATAGATGAAACATTTTGATTTTTCTTTTCGACATTTCTACTTGTTTATCAGTGCAAATGACTTGACTCGCACGATGAGCGATATCCTTTCGTATTTTGGCATTTAGAGTAATGATTTGACTTCTTTAATACAGTAATCAATAATTTCAACAGTTTAAAATCGAAAAATCTTCATATTTGCAATAATGTGGTACTGGGGTCAGCATCTAATTTATCTGTAAGTAATTGAAATGTATGGCGCATATAACATGATTTAAAAACTTTGATTACGCCTTGATCCAAAGGCTGGATTAATGATATGGTATTTGGTGGTGTAAAAATAACTTTAACGTTTGGATGATATAGATCTTGTGGATGGCCAGGAGCGTCACCGATAGTTAATAAAATTTTAAATGCGATATTTTTTTTCCATTCGTAATTTTGAACGTCAGGAATAAAGCAATTATTGAACCAATCTTTAAATAGATGTTGTGTAACCCATGCTTTTTTATTGGACTTCCAATTTGTATCTGTTTCAAAAAAAAATTTTTAAATGCATTTGAAAAAAAAATTAAAAAATTCGAATTTAATTGCATTTGGAAAAAAATACATTATAGGGGGGGACGCCGCAGTTGTTTTAGGGGGGGAGGGACGTCATAGTGGGAGATTACTGTACATACATATAATAAAAGAGTATAATTTAAAAATTAATACGCGTTTCTATAATGAAATATTTTTTTAAGTCGTAAAAAAAAATACTATTGACTTCGAAATATAAATAATTATTTTGTCAACATTTAAGTATTCGATAGTGATTTTTTATTTTTAAACTTAAACGTTTAAAAATAAAAATCCATTATCGAATACACATACACATACAGATTGTTATCACGTTATCATGTTATTGTTATCATGTTATTATCACGTCTGAATATAATCGAGTGACGCATGAAAAATTTCACCACATACGTGAGAGCTTGCATTTAAACCCATTCGCTCCGCCACACTTGTTTCAGCTCTGCTTTTGAGCAGTCAACAAGTTTCCGAAAATGGCGAAGACGAAGCATCTGCTGATACTTTCTTTTCTCGCTTTCCTATTTGCGCCTTCTCATGCTAGGCGATTTGATAAATGTGGAATGGCCAAAGAGTTATTGAATAGAGGTATCCCTATGAGTCAATTATCAGACTGTAAGTACACGCTTTTCTCTCGTATCCATTTTCGGAATTTTTCGATGAAATTCTCGTATTACATGTAATTTCATTGAAGGGGTTTGCCTTGTCGAATCGGAAAGTTCGTATAGAACTGATGTAGTAGGACCTCCGAACGTGGATGGATCAAGAGATTGGGGACTCTTCCAAATAAACGATAGATATTGGTGTAAAGGTCAATATGCAGTAAGCTCGAATGTG
Source organism: Hydropsyche betteni (assembly GCA_028571205.2). Taxonomy (NCBI): domain Eukaryota; kingdom Metazoa; phylum Arthropoda; class Insecta; order Trichoptera; family Hydropsychidae; genus Hydropsyche; species Hydropsyche betteni. The sequence goes on along the minus strand of JAOXNN020000028.1, from coordinate 1,857,627 downwards.
TGCGGCAGAAATTGCCAAGGTACTTCAGTTCACATATGTCGTTAACTCTTTGAAAAGTTTTTATTGTGTTTATTATTTGTTTACAGATTTTTTGGGTGACGATATCGGTGCATCTCTTGATTGCGCCATGCAAATTTTCAGAGGGAGCGGATTTTCAGCATGGGAAGGCTGGAAGGCTAAATGCCGAGGAAAGCATTTCGATTTGTCCGATTGCGGTAAGTATTATATGAATAACAACTATTTCTGAATCTTTTATTTGTTTACATACTTCGAAGGGGAAGCCCACCATCCCGTCGGTTACATGCACCCCATGTTTACATATTCTAATTTTCTTTTTTTTTTCAGATTTGGGTTGCCACAGTTATGCGTATTGATTTACGAAGTCAAATACTGATTTTCATGTAACTATAACTTTTGTTTGATGTATCTACCTGTTCAAATAAAGTATTTTTCAAAATATTTAAATACGCATTTTTATTCAGAAAAAAATTAATTTTGCAATTTACACTTACAATTAAATTACGAATTCGTCAAAAATAAACTTATTCTTTATTACATTTCATGACTATTCGATTAGTCATCATCATCATAAGCGACTTGTAAGTAAAACATTGCAAGGCAAGGCCTTTAATAATGTGACAAATTAAACTATACCTTATCGCGCTAGCCTAAGTTGCATTAATAAGGAGCAGGGAAATAAAGAGCCAAACCGTCTCATATCAACGGAAGAGGCCATTTGGTAAGTATTGATAACAAATGATGACGGATAGATTTATTTATTTATCATTTAACTCGTCCCAAGCAATGACTAGCTAAATTTATATTGGAAAATCTCCTTCAAAGTCTCAAAGTCATGGTAATAAGCATCATATTACAGACGTTATTATATACATGTATAGGGGATTCAAATATGTTTTCCACTGCGTAATAATCGACGTATTCCATAAGTCAATAGAGACGTTTTCATAAGCATGATATTATAGACGTTAAGTGTACACGCATAAAGACCAAATACGCATGAAGAATAATTTTATAGACGCAAACAAATAATCGTACCGACGCGTCGTTTTAAAGTCGCGAGCGTCATCGAACGGACAGACACACAGACACACAGAAATCCGCTATTATATATAGGGGATAGGGGATTCGCATACAAAAAAAATTTCATCCAACCACCTGCGCAAACACGCGACTTTCTCCCGCGCGCTCCGCCGCCCATTTGCCCGCCGAAAACTCGAAAAATTCAAAAATTCGAAATCGCCGCGGCTATAATGCGTTTATAGCCCAACTCGTCCGACACGTCCGACATCGGGAATGTCGATCGCAGAATAAATAATACAAAAACACGCCGAGATGGCGACGCGTGACGCGCATCCGAATCGAACGGTACCAATCAGCCCCGAATTCCTTATTTATCCCCGATTTGTTTTTGTTTGTTTTAATTCGTTTTGTTTGCGCGGCTTTTTTGGCCGCGTTCGAATTTATTTATTCGGCGATTCCGCAAATTTACGATCGCTTTTTCGCGCCCGACGCCGGATCGGATGTGTCGCACTTCGGAGGCTACAATATTGAACGATTTCTTTCTTGAATTTTTTCGATGATGATGATCGAAATACGTTTTGTTTCATGATCGAATTCGAATCGCGTTTTGAATCGGTTTTATTCATAAACTAGCATATAAGCCCGATGTTAATAACATCGGTTGTGTATTGATAACCATAATACGCATGAAGAATTATACATGTACATAGGAGATCGAGGGGTCGATCATTTTAAAGTCGCGAGCGTCATCGTGACACACAGACACACAGACACAGACACACACGCACACGCGCGCGCGCACACACACACACACACACACACACACACACACACACACACACAGATATCCGCTATTATATATAGGGGATTGCGTACTTTGTAAGAACGAAACTTCGCACTGATGTATCGACGTGATAAAACCGAAAAAATAATCGAAATATAATTCGAATATATAAAATGAACTGTAATGGTTACGATTTGATTGTAATAATTGTGAATTTATGCGAAATTCTTATGAAAATTTATTTTTTTCGTATCGGATGCACGTTCTTCGATCGGGTTAAGTGTATGCGTTGTGCAGTCTCGTGTCTTGACCCCCACTAATTTTATACACAGGGTGTTCCGATTTCGAAATGTTAATTCGCCGGAAGTTTTCGAGTCCTCGACGACGTTAAACGGTATCCGTTTTAACGGAAATGTTCAAAAGCTAGTCGCACGTGAAACTCTTTGTCTTCTGTGACTCGGTTAAAGAAACTTTGTTCGTACTAAAAGAGAAAACTAAACGAGACGAAATAAATATCAATTTAATACATTTCAAATGAGCTAAATGCGTCAATTTTTATATAATACGGTCACGCGAAAATGTGATAAAATACAGCACGTCTTTATATGAAAATTGAACATTTATTTGTTATTGAACAAATATTAAACTTATTCACATTTACAATAGTTTACGATGAAAAATTCAAAGTGTTAATCTCAAGAGATAAAATGAAACATTTGCAACAAATCGTAAGATGAAAAGTTTAACAATGTATGTTATATTAATTTCTACACCATATTAAAGTTTATGAACGAATTTTTATATGATATTTATATTTTTGTACAACCAAAAACGATCATACATATGCACTAACAAAAACTAATACATTTCAAACAAAATCCAACCCACTTCCAAACATGAATATCCCCAAAATTTCCCAACAAACCTAGCAATATCAAACACGTCCCAAAGGACAGAACCCATCCGACATATGGACCTTCTTCTATTCCTCGTTTCGTATTCAACAAGCGATCTCCAAAGGGCCAAACGATTCAGGTCCTCGAGACGAAGGTCGTCCGAAAGGTACGAATTCGGTATTGGAGGCATTCACGGAAAAAACACAACCTGACCATTCGATAAAACACATCTATACATATTTGATAACATGTATAATATAGACGGATTTGAAACGTGAAAAAAGAGACGTCAGCCAAATCGTTTCAATGAATACCGCTCTTGGAAAAAAAGCAGAACGTTTAACGAATGAAATGTATCTTGTGTCAAATGGGTCGATATTGAAATCAATAATTTTTTTAAATTATTATATCGTCGATTCTAATGTTTTTTAGTAGAAAAATATTTGTGTGATTACGAACTAATTCGAAAAACATCGCAGATAAGACTTGTTTACGTTCGAACCCAATATGAAATCGTTGGAAATTTCTCTGAAATCTTCAAATTGGATTTCATTCTGGAAAAGTCTTACAATTTCAGATAAGGATGTAATAGTCATTCGAAATTCCAATTTACGATAAATAACAAGATAGTAATGATGAAGTCATTGAGTGCATTTGAAATGAATGAACTATTCTATGGATCGATTCGATTTCGATCAGATTTATGATTCAAAAAGATTGTATTAATTACGTCAATTACAAATTAACATTTTGTTTTTAAGTACGTAATATCAAAAACGATGATTTATTATTTCAAAAATTTATTTAATAACCTCGCACTGTTATAGAACAAACATTCAAAAAATTCATCCTATAAAAGATCAATTTTAAAATCACATTTCTATGAAAAATCATAAAAAATAGATCAAAAACATACATAACTATTCAAAAAACACAATATTCAAACAAAAAATCGAGCCGATCCATCAAAAAACCGAACGGTTCTAATAACGCGTTTTTCTTATCTCGGGCGAAACTACACGTTCTAAAACGTGTCGAGATAACGCATTGTACGTTTGAAAATTTAACTATTTACACATTTCAAATATAAATACATATGCGAAACGTGATTCTTCGCCGAGATAAACGTGTGCATAGTAAAAGTGCATTCGTAGTGCAAATGGCAGATCGCATTCGATAATTGAGCCCGATTCGTGCAAGTAAATGCGACAATTACACCGACGGATAGAAAGTTTCGGATTTTACACGACCGTCGCATTTTTTTATAATGCACATTCTTTAGTTAATAGTTCTCGAGTTGATTGAGAGAAGTTTCTGGTCGATTCTGACGTTTTTACTGTAGATTTTAAACTTCGAATTCAAACTTATACTAATCAAATTCCATTTGAATTATTCGTTTTTCGATGATTTTCTTAAAAATGTAATAAAGATATTAAGGACATAACTGTTGGTACTTATTTTCGTTAAAAAAATAATTTATTACGTATGTGAAAATTTGGAAAAATCGTCAACTGAATAGTTCAATTCAGAAAGGGTTAATCATTCAAATGACAATATTATGGAAAATTTTATCGGTTTGTATCCTCTTATTAATCATATTACAATTAATTTTTGATTAACAATAGTTTGCATTTAGGACTGAAATAAAATATTATAAATATATTTTCAATTAAATATTTTTCAAAAATTTTGATATATAACTAATGTTAAGTAAGATTGATTATTTTCTCTGTATAGATTCGATTTATATAAGAACATATCTCCATCTCAAATTGAGAAATATCCGTAATTGATAAAAGATTAACTCAATAATTCCATCATACCTAACTGTGATAAATTTCATATGAATTGCAAACATTTTCATATCGATTCAATGAATTTCGATACCGAAAATCGAAAATATGATCTTGAGATGTTTTAGCATATATTTTCCGATATATCTAATCGCGAAAAAGTATGAAAATAAAATATATATTTTTTAAATTCTTATCGACTTTTAAATAATACATCATAGTTGATTTTTTTATGGATTTTTGTCGAGCCACGTGAAGTGATGATCTTTGTATCGTTATCCATAAACGACCTTTACCTTATTGAGATACTCGAGATAAGAACCTTACACACTTTTCAGCAAAGCCAGATAATTGATATTTGTCAAGATAAACGAATAACACTCGATATTTTATTTGTATTTACTGAAATACGCTCCTACACTTGACACGCTTCGAATTCCGAACCGTAAAGTCGGTCGGTTTGAGTCGGATATTTCGGTCAAAAAAGCAACAGTTTACTTAAATATTGATAAGAATGTTTGGATAATGGAAATATTTGCGAAGCCATATAATATGTTTATATATGTTGTAAATTTTGAAGTGCAATGCGCACTTGATTTATATAATCGTTATCGGATTATAAAAATATTTGGTTTGTATAGAAATCCGAATTATTTTCATACTCAAAATTTGTATATACATATATGAAAGATATGTATCGATTATGTATATATAAAACAGTTTTTATAATCCGAATCCAGCCTTTTACGAATCAAATTCAGCCTTTTTCAAATCAAATTTAACTATTGGAAATGAATAGATTTCCAATAGAATAATACTGAAGATTTTTATCATAGAAATCAATGAAATCCGATCTATTCTTCAATTTTGCTTTGATAATCTCAGTTGGTATTTTTTACAAATTTTCATATAAAAACGACAAGAAGTTAAATTTATTGTCCTATGAATGACCATGTTGCCCTTAAACTTATTCCTACATATTTTGAGCCCATAATCAATTTAAAATTCCGTATAAAAGGACACAAAAAACCATATTAAAAACATTACATCTCCGTTGGTTGATTTTTTTTGTAAACGTTTGAATTCGGTTTTGAAATGGTTGAATTTGATTCGTTATTATCATAATTGATCAAATATTATACTATCTACTGTTCGATTTAACTTTGGTAATTTAAAAAAAAAATTTACATAAAAATGACAAGAATATGAACTAAAACAATCATATCACCCTAACTATCACTTATTTCTACGCACTTAAAAGCAAAAAACAACACTTAAAAACAACTTGATTTTGATTTGAAAAAGACTGAATTTGTACTGCAAAAGTTACGAGTACAATGCATCGAATGAATAACTATCCTGTCCCTAATTTCTTTATATAAAAATAATACTAAAACACAACATTTAGTACCTGTAATTGACGAAAGTGTTAGCGATGTCCTCGTTGCAATTGTCGTCGTTGTCCGAGGCCATTTTGCGATCGATGCTTCTCAAACTTCAAACATTTATACGACGCATAAAAAGTCACAGACACGACAGTTCGAAAAATTGTATCTCTCCCGAAAAATCACCGACAACAAACTACAATATTTATCAAATTTCAACAGGCACTTGGTGAAAAAACCGTCAATGCACGCTAACTATGCAATCATATTGTCACATACGACATTCAATATTTTTATATCCTCGCTTATTGACACTTATCGACTATTTGAAATATATTATTTAAATTATAGTATCACAGTATGGGCGCCGCTGCGTCGGTGTATGCTCGTAATATGGTCGGCCTCGACGAAAAATGGCGGTTCTGTGAATGAAAAAAATAAAAAATATATAAATATTTTAAAATATCAAAGCAGAAACCTGTTTTTCGTCAGATTTTTTTGTCGAACCGGTAGTCTTTTTGAAATGTTTTAAAGTATTGTAAATTATTTAAATTGTGTCGTTAAGCCTAAACTTTGTTATTTATTGTGTATCGAAGAATAATTTCGACAATATATTTTTTTTTGTTGTTATTGATGCTATCGAAGAACTTATTATAATTTTTGACGGTAAATAAATTTGTGAAATTATTCGGATGTTAAAAATTATTATCGAAATTTATCAACAAATTATTGTGGTTCAATTTGCTGTACTATGTGTTTATGACTATTCAAATTTAAGAAAATTCTAAAAAATTAAAACAATTTCATATCAAATTAACGATATTGATAAAAAATTACGATGACTCGAGTTAAAAAACAATATAGTACAATCTTTTCAAACAAATTAATTAATTGAGTCAAGCAAAATTTGACACTATCAAAAAACAGATATCATCCCAATGTAAATAAAATCCTTCAATTGTTAAAATAATTCAATATTTGGATCATCTATAGATATTTTCTTATTAAAACAAACCAAACTTTCAAAAATACCAAAAATAACTTTGTACTTCATCGATACACATTCAAAAATATTATACAATTAAAAATTTCATTCTATCTTTCAATTCAAATACATTATCAAAGTCTTATAATCAATTCGTTCATTTCATGATCATTGAAATTTCAAGATTTTATTTCTATTATATGAACCATTCAGACACTAATGAAGAAATCAATATGAAAAATTTTGATACATATTATTATGAAAGATATTTAGATTCCAATAAAAAAAACGTTTTAAGGAATAAATAATTATATTATGATTTATTTGATCAAAATTTCCAAAAATCAATTCAATTATATCAAAATCTTAAGATTTCATATGACAAAATCATAATTTAACAATCTCAAAATATAAAAATCGATCAATTACATAATAGACATTTAGCAAAATCACCCTCAAAACACATTTTCGTAATACAGAACTCGTTCGCGGAATGCAAAAGTCGATTTGAATTTCATGAAGACACACGTCGTACACTTCCAACGGCGAATTTGCATATATTTATTTATACGATTTGACCCCTTCGCCGCGCTCGTAATTAAAACTAAACATTATTCATGAGGTCACCGGATTAAGTTTGAACAGGTGCAGCGAAAAAGGCACGGAAAAAAGCGTAAATATTTTCTGTTATACGAAAGTGGCGGTTTGTTTGTACATATTGCCGCTTTTTATAGGCGTTTGAATTTAAACTAACGAAAGGAAAACGAATATTCGATGATGGAATTTAGTTTTGTGTTTGTTGAGATGGTCGAATGGTCGATGAACGTGTGTGTGTATGTGTGTGTGTGTTTTTTTTTATGAATGCTGTGAATGATGGTTTCTTTTTTTCAAATTGCGCATTGAATGAGTCCTATAATTGCGTAAATAAAGACTATGAAATATGCGAGAAATGGAGTTATTGTCAATGGAAAAGATTAAATGAAATGATTTTCCACATTTCTGGCCATTTAAGGTAAGTAATCTAGAAAATCATTTTCTGCTATAAACTGTTTTTTTCGAATATAATTTCTATAAATCTTTTCAATGGGTAACGAAATTCTTTTATATAATTTCGAATTCTAATGACTATATCAATTAAATATCTTCTATTTCATTTATTTTATCTCGATTAATACTTTGAAAATATCGAATGGACACAGATGTTAAAACTTCTTCAAAATGCATTACAGTTGTGCATGAATCATATAATATATTTTCGATCACAGCTTATACAAAAATTATAATTTTCACAATTTTCACATTACAAAAACGATATTTTTTTAAAAAATTCAAAATTTTCAACGAATCTTCATCAAAAATTATCAACAAAACTCACGTTTAAAAATCCAAAAAAAATCACACACACCCTCAAACACCTTCCAAACAACATCGCATCGAAACAAAAACGATCCAACTACCAAAACACACAACAAAACCCCGCGAAAGTTCAAACGCAAAACCGTCCGTTCGGTTGCCATTTTGCGCGCCGCCCGCGCATTTTGCGCCGCGAAAACTCTTCGATTTTCGAAAACCGAAAAGGCTTTTCGATCCGAAAAGCCTCTTCGATCCGAAAAGGATCCTTGGCGATCTCGTTGGGGCCGATAGATCCTCGGTGGGCGTCACTAAATTACCGGTTCCGAATGTGGGTCAGACGAGCCTCAACAGCCGCGTACGCAACATTTCAATATTCCTCTGGCAGCCGAAGCTTCGCTTATGGCCAATTAGCAATCGCATAGGTGTATGCTAAGTCGCTAATTGTCCTTCGGTATCAATAATTAATTTATATCCTTATAATGTACGCGTTCGGTAGGCGTGAGCTCTTTAATGAGTGCGCCGAACGAACAGCACGCCTCTCGTTAGCGTTGAAAGTTTCGAGCTTTTGTAATGGCGAGGATGTTAATTTATGGATTTTGTTGTGTCGGTGTTTATTTTAATGATTTTAATCGGCTGCGAGGCACGCCTACGTTTTCCGATTTGATTCGCAGAACGGGATAATGTCGAACGTATGTGGGAATCGTTATAATAACGTGAGCGTCTATTGATACGTTTCGATACATTGTTTCTGTTCGATGAATGAAATTATATTGAAATAGTATATAGACCCGATATTAACAACATCGGATGTGAATTGATAACCATACTATTTCGTAATAAAATAAAAATTAAATATATCTATGCGAAAATATTTTATAACCGTTCCCTTGCGAAATGTCTCCAGAATATAAGATTATAGCCGTTATTATAATGACCATAAAGACTGAATTTGGAGCTCGCGATTCTATAGAACAGGCGAGAATGATGTAAATGTAACATCGGTTGCCCGACGTCTGTACTCGATTTGAATATTTAATGTTTAATTAATAAAATCAAAATATTATAGTTCATTTGTTAATGTCAGAAGACGTCATATAGGCAAAGCCAATAGTCAGTAGGTAATAAGCATATCATATTATAGACGTTAACTGTATACGCATAAAGACCATATTCACGAAAAAGTCGCGAGCGTCATTCGAACGAACGAACACACACACAGAAATCTGTGATTATATATAGGGGATAATTGAGATTTTAAGCATTTGATTATTTACTAAATTTGTGATAAGTTTATAGTTTATTTATGTATATATTATTTAGAAAAGATTCGCTTAGTTTAGTATTAAAAAAATATTAAATTCAAATTCAAAAATTTTGTTTTTTATGATTGCAGAAATTGAACGCAAATATTATAGTTGAAAAAAGTAAAATTTAGATACATAAATTCGAGGTTTTACTGCATTTGAATGGTTTACTATAAAAAAAAAATTATAATATCGGTTTATGGAGTAAAACTGAAAAAAAATATTATTAGAAGGAAAACGTAGATTGTGGGAAATATAAAAAATAGGTTTTCAGGTTGCAGAAATTGAACGTAAATATTATAATTGAAAAACGTGAATTCTGGGTATCTAAAATCAAGGTTTTATTATATTTGAATGGATTACTGTAATATATAATATATTTTTTTATCATTCAATATTTTTTATGAAAATTCTTCCGAATAGATTGATTATTTAAAAAATATATGTTTAATTATAATAAAAAAAAATATTAATCAAATCATTGAAAAACATATGTATATCAAAATTTATAATTTAATATACACTTTCAATACTAATGCCAATATGAAGAAAAAATACTAAAATATTCAATAAAATTATTAAATATTATTATTTTTCAATAAAAATAGCAAAAAAAAAATAATCATCACATAAATATAATATCAATATGAATAAAAAATTCGATAATTATATAAAATAGCGATACGCCGATGTTAATAACATAGGCTGTGAATGCAAAGTTTGAAGAAAGTCGAAAAGTCGATGCCCGTACCCGATTTGAATGTTTAATATTTAATTAATAAAACCAGTTCATTTATCATTGTCACAATTACAACATATAGGCAAAGCCAGATGCAGTATAAGCATCATATTATAGACGTTAACTGTATACGCATAAAGACCATATTCGCGAAAAAGTCACGAGCGTCATTGAACGAACACACACACAGAAACCGTTATTATATATAGGGAATTAATTTAAAAAAAAATTTAAATTTCGTCTCCACGCCAATCCGACATCAAACAAAGCACTCGAATCAATCACACGTACGGGTAA
>JAOXNN020000028.1:1827884-1843977 GCA_028571205.2 Hydropsyche betteni | reverse complement strand
CAGAGGCAGTAGGTAATAAGCATCATATTATAGACGTTGACTGTATACGCATAAAGACCATAATAGAATACCGAAGTTGAGAGGGTAAAAAGCATCATATTATAGACGTTAACTGTATACGCATAAAGACCGTATTCACGAAAAAGTCGCGAGCGTCATTCTAACGAACAGACACATAGAAATCCGTAATTATATATAGGGATATATAATATATAGGGGATATGTCAATGTTCAAATATTCACTTTTGTTAGTTTATACCCATACTAGTTTGGGTATACTAAAACTATCGATTTTAGTTTGAGTAAAAGTCGCTCACCGCCCATGAACGTATCGACCTCCCAATCGGTGAAACGCATACATATACAAATCCAGTTATAAGTTCTGAGTTGGTACCTTGCATTCACGCACACATTCGCATCCAACTTTTGACGTTAAACGTCAGTTGATTATTTCTATACAAAATAGAACCCAACCCAATCTAACCCAACCTAACGAATGAAATTGGGTTTTGTGTTGATGAATTGATCGTGGTGTTGAATACTCTAATGATACTGCTCCGATACCTGAACAAAAAGTTTCGTGGTCTCTTTGTATCAAGCGCTTGTGCTTTTCGACCAATTGTCAAGTCTTCTTACTATCATAAAATAAACCAATATGTGAGTGATGCAATATTAAAAATGAATACTCTAATGATACTGCTTCGATATCTGAAAAAAAAGTTTCGTACGACCAACTGTCAAACTGCGAATAAGTATAGGTGCATGTACGTGTATAAACAAAATGCCGGGTGCCCACTTAAAAACTAAACACGCTAATTTTTGTATGTGTAGTTGCGTGTACGTGTATAAACGCGTTTCATCGCTTGGGAGGTTGGTACGCTCATGGGCGGTAAGCGACTTTTACCTTAGTTTGAATGTCAATTTTCAAATTTTACCTACATATAATTGCGTTTAAACTAAAAACAGACATCATAAGTATCATGCTCTGGTTAGGTTGAGTTAGCGTTTTAGCTTGAATTAGATCGTATAAACTTGCGCTTGAATCTGATGCTCGCTAAGAAATATTGCTAAAAACTGGCAAATCTAACATTGGAGCTACACTTGAAATTTATTAAAAAAAATTAAAATAGTTTTAATTGTTATAAATCATTAAGTACTTATATTGCATTTTTATTTTTGGGACAGAAAACCAAAAATTACCATTGAAATCAAGAAAATCAATAAACAAATTATGATTAAATATAATGACTTTTATCCTTTTGCTGTCTGAAAAAAAAGCATATCATATCAGATAACAAAGTCAATCAATTGAATGATCTTTTCATTTCGAAAAAGTTGACTATAAAGGTGGTATAAAAAACTTTGTACTTAAAATGGTTGAAAATACACGGCTTTGAGCGAATGAGAGCTTAAAATCAAACTGAAACTCATATAACGAAAAATTATATAGTATAAAGAAATTATCCGCAGTAGTCGTATTGATATTTGTATGGCCAATTTAACTAATAAGTATATTATCTATTTAAGGTATTTATATATCACGAATTGAAAGGTCAATTTGATGAAATATTCACCAAATAACTCAATCGAATCTAATCTGAACCGATAATATTACAATATCTAAAAGAGACTTTAAATAATCATAGTATTTGGAATAAACTTGATAAACTATAACCGCAATCACATTTTTGACAAGTCATAACAAATTCATACGTAAATCATTAAGATTTTTTAATATTCTATTAAAAATATTTAGATGGCAGTAATACTTTATCATATGCGAAAATCCCTTCCCATAATTTTCATTCCAAAACCATAAAGAATTTTGCTAATCATCATAATCTTGTCCATCAATCAAACTTTTTTCCTCACTTGACCAATATCAGCGATTATATAATACGATACAATTATACGTGCGACAAACATCGAAACGAAACTCAAATTAATCCAAGATCTAAACAAAATTAGCGCATCTATAAACAGCTTGACATAGATTAATAATAAAAATACAAAATTTATATTTTCACACATCGAAATTACATAAAACGATGCAAAAATAAAATATATCGATCATCCATATATTTATAATCTTGAAACAAAGTTATGAAATTTATAAAATACAGTTAAATCTACAGTTTTATATGACAAAACAGTCAAAATCATTTTATACATTTTGATTATAAATTGATAAACTTTCAACAACACATCCAATCATATACATCAACATTATCCAAAAAAACTTTCGATAATTTTCGACTATTTTTTCAATTTTCCAGAATTTCCCAAAGACTCAAACCTTCTTCCATTACTTCCACACATAACCCAAGAATTCAGATTCACCCTCGATTACATAAAATACATATTTTTAACATACTCAAACACCAAACGAATAAAGAACAATACGTATTTTCCGAACGCGATGAAGACGTCCAAAACGTGCACTCTGAAGAACCACTCGTATTATAATTCACCACACGCTCACCACCGATTCTTTTTGTTGTTATTGTTAAATGAAACGGAACAACAAAAACATCCGAATCGGCTTTGGAGTGCCAAAGAGATTCGAAAATCCAAAGAATCGTTTATCTTCTGCGTATTGATGAAATCAAAATAGATTTCGTCATAGAAATTTATCTTATCTATATGAACGTTGCTTGAATCGACGCAAATATTATATTCGTAAATGAAAACAGCAATAAACAATTTTTATATGCGTAGCGAGCAACAATGGTAAAAACAATTAAACGGACGGTAAAAGTCGCATTGTCCGATTGATTTTAATCGTACAGATTTCCCAAAGAATAACATAATAACTAAATGGGTGTTGTTTTTTTGACCAGGATTGTGCAAATTTTCGATGATTTATTGCGCAATCGTATTGTAGCGTTTGATGTTGTGAAATACGGGAATGAGTAATGTGACATTTTTAAATAAAACCTTAATCCTGATAAGATAACGATAATTATCGGCGACATTGTGGCTACATTTGAAAATATTTTCAATTCGAGTCAATAGATTATTATATTTCAAATCAAATCAAATTCAAATTTTTAGACATCGAATTCAATCTTTTTTACTTAAAACTTTTACAAATCCAATTCAATTATAACAAATTTATCTCTTCGTTCTTCAATTTTATTATGATTTTACGAAAAATATAAAAGAAATGTTAAGTGCTTATTCATATTACCTATTTTTAGAATGATTTATTTAAAAAATGTAATTTATAACATATGTAAAAATGAACAACAGGGATTATCAAAGTCAAATTGAAAAATATGTTATAATTAATTGCAAAATCAATCGTAACATTGTGATACTTTCCGATGGTTGAATTTGATTTGTATAACATTGAATTTGAATCATAAAAACTATACGAAACAAAAATCTTCGAATATCGCCCACATTCTAGCAAATTTTCCGTCAAATTTTCGACGACAGAATCCGCATTCGGTTCAACGAACAAGAATAATATGTCGGAAATCAATTCGATGCGGCACAGATTTCTAATTACTGAGAAAATTTTCAGCCGACAAAAAACCGTGTACCGAATCATATCGAAATATAACTCAAAACTCGACTCACATCAGCCTCAAAACCCAACAAAAACCCTCAAACAAACACTTGCGTCACTGAAAACATCACGCGCAAAAACAAATCGATCGAGATGAAATCGAATCGAGATAATGACACGCACCTTAATTGTCGTCATGCTTCATCTAACACTATCTCTGCCCTGCTCGCACGCGTGAATCTGTGTCCCGACTTGAACGAGTGCGAAAGAGATGGAGACTGTTTTCGTGATGCGTCTTCGATCGAAGATGTGCGTTGATGCGAGACGCACGATCTATTAACGCTTCATTGCGTGTCCATCTTTTGTCTCTTTTGCGGTTGATGCTGGGTTTTCGTTGGTTGGAGAGAGACGGTGATATTGGTGTTGGTTCGATTGTGAGATAGTCGGCGTGGTCGAGAGAGAATGACGCCCAGAAATGGCGGCGCAGTTTCAAAATATTTTCCGGAAGCGTTTTTCATTATGTTGAGGGTTTTCTGGATTGAATTTGTATCGGTTTTTTATTGTATTGTTGATGGTTTGGTGGTGATGGTTTTCATTGATTAAATGATTAGTCTTTCGTCCAATCCATACACAGATCATACAGCTTATCGCTTAACTTCACTAACGAAAAAAATGTATTCGGTACTATCAAACTATTAATAATGCAATCAAAAACCCAAAACAAATTCATGTTCAAATACGTACTAAATTGCGGTGCAGTTTCAAAATATATTCCGGAAGCGGTTTTCATTACGTTAAGGGTTTTTCTGGATTGAATTTGTGTTGGTTTTTTATTGTATCGTTGATGTTTTGGTGGTGTTGGCTTTCATTGATTAAATGATTAATCTTTCGTCCAATCCATACACAGATCATACAACTTAACTTCACTAAAAAACTAAATGTATTCAATACTATCAAACCATTAATAATGCAATCAAAAACCCACAACAATAAAATCACGTTCAAATACGTAATAAATGGCGACGCAGTTTCAAAACATATTCCGGAAGCGGTTTTCATTACGTTAAGGGTTTTTCTGGATTGAATTTGTGTTGGTTTTTTATTGTTTCGTTGATGGTTTGGTGGTGTTGGTTTTCATTGATTAAATGATTAATCTTTTGTCCAATCCATACACAGATCATACAACTTAACTTCACTAAAAAACAAAATGTATTCGATACTATCAAACCATTAATAATGCAATCAAAGCTTACAACAACAAATTCAAGTTCAAATACGTACTAAATACTCACTATTTCCAAGTCACAAATCAAGAATTATCTTTCTCTAATTCTTTCTAATTCTAATTCTTTTTTCATAATTTTCATAATACATATGAAAATTATTTGATTTTCCAACGAAAATCGTGGTATTTATACACGATAATCATTTGTGCAACATAGAATGAAAAATCATCGTCATATATAGTGTATTCTAAAAATTTTTGTCGATCAAGGTTTGATTTGGGGAAAATAATGAAATTTTAATTTTGAAAATAATTTCTAATCTTAGAAAATTTTTTGATAAACCTCAAATATTCACTAAATATACTGGAACCCCGATTTCATAATTTGGGATTCACATTTTCCCACTATTTGCGTCCAAAAACCCAAATCTTTAAATTTAAATTCACCCCAATCTATTTATTTCATATAATAATGATTTTTTTATTGATCCCTCCAAAAACGTAAAGACGAGGTTTCACTGTATACATTTTTTAGTGAATTTTATAACCCCTGCTTGTTATGTACGAAGCTAATAAATTATTCCATTCAGCAATAACTCTCACAGTCTGAACACCTTTCGAATTCATCAACCATCCCGTCATCTCTCAAAATATCTACCAATATAGAAATTATTAATCGAGATAAATCACAAACGATCTTCCAAATTCCAAATCATATAAAACTACCTAAATACGTAAAACGTTAAACCTTATTTTGACACATCGAACGGTTATCAACATCGATTACCTTGAGTACAAAAATCATTAAAACGATGAATAATTGACCCCAACTCAACTCGACATTAACATACCTCCGACTCACTATACCTCAACCCAAAAACAATTCAAACCGCACTTCAAAAACATCAATTAATCAAAAAAATCGTACGAAACAGATTTGATATCTCGCACGTACCAATTAAAATATTTCATCAGACAATACGACCGCATTAGATTGGATTTATTTTGACACAATGAGCCGCAGATTAACTCGGCGATGGTCAGCGCGCGCTTTTCGAATTTATTCAAAAGGTCGCGGCATTAATTAAAAACAGAAGTGGAACGTTCCCATACTGCGACGGGAAACAAGGCCAGACGCCATTGTTGGACTGTTGAGAAACTCGGAGACGAAATCCACATAGTTTCGTGGGTTCTAAAATGATTTATTCAGGACAATTCGTCCAAGGGACAATTCTTCCGAGACAATAGTCTAAACAACAATTCGTCCAAAACCATCCAAACAACAATTTGTCCAAAGGACAATTCGTGAGGAGAATGAAATAAGTAGGCAAACCCTCTTGTGAATTTTCTCCTGAACGAATTGTTATTTGGACGGTCTTGGACGAATTTTCGTTTAGACTATTGACGTTTGAGAGAATTTTCTTGGACAAATTATCACTTGGACGAAATGTCCCTTGAACAAATTTTCTCCTGAACAAATTGTCATTTGGATGGTCTTGGACAAATTGTTGTTTAGACTTTTGACGTTTGAGAGAATTTTCTTGAACAAATTATCACTCGGACGAAATGTCCTTTGAACAAATTGTCATTTGGATGGTCTTGTACGAATTGCCATTTAGACTTTTGACGTTTGAGAGAATTTTTTTGGACAAATTATCACTTGGACGAAATGTTCCTTGAACGAATTTTCGCTTGGACTTGTCGTTTGGACGCATTGACGCTTGTTTTGTATGAGTTGTCTTAGCAACGGCGTTTTTCAAGATCGTATCGGGGTTTTTCAGGATCGCTTCGTGGTTAGAAAATCCGGCAGGCTTTCAGTGTCTTCGCCGTTTTCGAATTGGGAAAAGCGCGCGCGAAATCGGTGAAAGTGAAATCGTCTGAAAGAAAGACGATGATTCGCTCCGGGTCCTCGTGAAATCGCCTTTTCCGTCATCGTCGAACGACGATGATCGTCTCGTCGAGAAAAACGAACATGTTCTCGAGTGAAAATGTAAACATTATTGAAAAGGGCCGCATTGTGAGAGATTTTGCATTATTCGATGACCGAATGAATACTGGAAATAAAACAAATGCCGAAAAATCCGATTTCGATTTTATGTTTGATCATTCCAGGACATCATGTGTATCCGTTTTAATCTCTAAAAGATTCTCCTGTAAAAAAGATAATTAAAACTATTGAAAATGAACACGTTATGATTTTTTTTTTAACTTTTCAGCCTTTCAGTGGCCACTCTATATACTGACTATTTTGATATATCAAATACAATCTATATTATTTACTGACTTAACAAATATATGTAACTCTTTTTTTGAATACTTCATTATTCCAAATTAAAAAAATCCTCATATAAATGATTATCATATTGAGAGACAGAAAAATTACCCAAATTAAAGTCTCAAATCAAATTCACATTTATCTTAAAAAATATATATTGAATGTATTATTTTATTATATTTGTCATACTTCCAATTCGATTCTGATACCATTGATCATAACAATCATTGAAATCTTCTGAACATCTGGACCATATCTAAAAAGCGCACATTCAATATATATTTTTCCACATTAGCCAAAACGCTCAAACGTATAATATCGATACACTTTCTTAAAAATATAAATCAGACCAATAAACAAAAATATTCTAACAGTCACGACCCGAATCGATCAATTACAACTTTCACACCTAAATTCAACTTTTTTTAAATGAAATTCAACTTTTTAAAATCAAATCCAACCTTCGCAAATTTATTTTTTTAATTTTTCAATTTTTTATGATTTCATAAAAAATATAAAAGAAA
This sequence comes from Hydropsyche betteni, assembly GCA_028571205.2. NCBI lineage: Eukaryota > Metazoa > Arthropoda > Insecta > Trichoptera > Hydropsychidae > Hydropsyche > Hydropsyche betteni. Next base: position 1,836,439 of record JAOXNN020000028.1, on the reverse strand, counting down.
CGTTCAGTAAATATCTATGGTACTTATTTTTAAATTGATTAATTAAAAAATATAATTAATTATGTTGTAAAAATTTGTAAAAATCATCAACTGAGATTATCAAAATCAAATTGGAGAAAAGGTTATATTATACATGTATTTCATTGATTACAATGGAAGTTTGAAACTTCAACTTGTACATTTTGCACTTCAAATTCAACAATCAAACGTCCAATTTGGAGTATAAAATCTCAACAGTCAACAACAACCGACAACAGTCTCCATAATATAATACTTTCAAATGGTCAATTCGAAGTTTAAAAGATCGAACTTGATTTAAAAACGGCTTCAACTTGTACATTTTGCACTTCAAATTCAACAATCAAACGTCCAATACGGAGTATAAAATCTCAACAGTCAACAACGACAACACCCAACAGTCAACAACAACCGACAACAGTCTCCATAATATAATACTTTCGAATGGTCAATTCGAAGTTTAAATGATCGAACTTGATTTAAAAACGGCATCAACTTGGACATTTTGTGCTTCAAATTCAACAATCAAACGTCCAATTCGGAGTATAAAATCTCAACAGTCAACAACAACCGACAACAGTCTCCATAATATAACACTTTCGAATGGTCAAATTCGAAGCTGAAAAGATCGAACTCAATTTAAAAACGGTTGAATTTGCCATGTAAAAATATACAAAAAATCGCAAACACTCATCGAAATTTCGCAAACAGTCCCAAAACGCGGATCGTTTATATAAAATATATATATATATAAAAATATTTTTATGTAACGAGAGCGAGCTTTCACTTTCGTTGTTCGGGAGCACGGGCGACAAATTAGCGAATGTCACCTGTCAAATTGGCCGTGAAGCGATTATTTTCACTTTCTAGGCAAGCAAGCTGCTCATCATCAGCTCGGCCGTGACTTCTTCGTCTCCGAGGAGACAGATCCTTATCTCAGTGTATATCTGCACGCTCGGACGAGCTGAACCAAGAGAGTTTTCCACGGGTTTCCACGAACGAAAGTCAAAGTTGCGGTTAACGGTTCGTTGAAAGTCTGCGTGAAAATGGAATTATGATTTTTATGATTAGATAGAATAATGTGGTTGTAAATTATTTTTATGCGTGCTAGAAAAAGTTTGATTAGAGTCGTTTTATATGAATGGTTTTTGTATTTGCGGGCGCTGTTGAGAATTTTGTCGATGTAGTTGTGAAAAATAATATTTTTTATATTTTAATTATAATTATACTAGTAAATAGATCCGATGTTAATAACGTCGGTTGTGATTTTGTTAAGAAACGATAAAATGTGAAAACCTGATTGTGTGAACCCGAAACATGTACCCGATTTGAATATTTAATATTTAATCAATAAAATCAAAATAGTTCGTTTGTTATTTGTTTGTGACATATAGGCAAAGCCAGAGGCAAGTAGGTAATAAGCATCATATACTATAGTATATAGGCCCGATGTTAATAACATCGGGCGTGAGTTTGTTAAGAAACGGAAAACGATAAAATGTTAAAACCCAATTGTGTGAATCCGAAATGTGTACCCGATTTGAATATTTAATTAATAAAATAAAAATAGTTCATTTGTTATCCGTCATCGGTGATTATATACATGTATAATATATAGGCCCGATCGGATGTGAATTGTTAACCATACTATTATGTGATAAAATAAATGTTAAATATATCTATAAAAACGAACGATTATATTATTATCGTTTAACGTTAAGATAGTCCCGAGTTCGAATCCCGGTCTGGTTTTTAATTCTGGTTTTTATTTAGAAAAAACGATCGTCGATCATTTTGAAGTCGCGAGCGTCATTCTGACAGACAGACACACAGACACACAGACAGAAATCCGCTATTATATATAGGGGATACTCTGAAATAATAAGGTTTTTTTTAACTGTTTGTGTATTTATAGATTTCGATTAATGTTTATGATATTTGTTTTAATGGTTTAATTAAAAAAATTCAAAAGAATTATTACTTTGAAAATTACATTTCAAATTGAAAATCTAGAAAATACACATTTGTAAGAGCGATTACTACTTATATGCATGATTGCGTAATATGCGCATGAACAATGAACTCATAGAATATTCATATGAAAATATTTAAATAAAATCAATTCGGATCGACTAGTTAATCGAAAAATAATTGAAAAATAACTACATCTTCACTAACAAACAATCCGTCACTGGATATCACTATATTGAATATACATCGGGTGTTTTTAATATATATTTGAATTTTCACCCTGACCCGACGCGTTGTGAAAACCCGGATTTTCAAAAACCCCAACAACAACCTCATCCTTGTTTATAAAATTAAATACAAAAAACTCTTCAAAAACGTACGTTTTAATGCAATTAACGACCGATCCGTTGACTTTTCACGCCGTCGCACATGTCGCCGACTTTCTAATGTTTTCGTTCTGAGCAGTTACCCTCAGTACATAATAAGTGTAAGTGCACACAAAATAATTCATCACGAAGTGTCGGTACACGCAATTGTCCAAATCGTTATTTGTACGATGTCCGATTAAACGAAAGCGAAAAAAAAATTATCGAAAATCGGAAAACAGGCTAAAAACAGGCTAATCGGAAAGTGGATTCAAACAAACTTTTCGTTCGTTTTCATACAAAACGCCCGTATTGTAATGGTTTTCCGAGCGTTTTCCTGTTGCGAAAAACCGTTTCGCAACTTTGCACATAATTCAATTTAGCAACGACGCCTTTTTGAATCGACGTGGTGCAAGAAATATAATTCGAAAAGAAAAAAGGTTAGCGGATATAATGGCGGTGTTGAAACGCGACGAAAGAAAAATGTCTAGGAAAAACGGACTCGTACAACAAAATTGACCTGATTATACGAATGTCGTTATTCTAACTGCGTATACGCTTTTTTTTGTGAAATTGTCGCACTTTCACAACATAGGAATGGTTTTCTAAGTGATATAAGTTTGCATGATAAAAAAAATCAGAATTGTATGCAAGTCGAAATATTATGATTGATATGTGAAGTTTCTACTACAGCTTTTGCACTTTTACGCTAATCAAATTCAAACTTTTAAACAACAAATTCTTATAAATTAAATACAATCAGTGCTGATTTATTTTGTTCATTTTTCAATTTTTTTATGACTTAATGAGAAAATATAAAAGAAATGTTAGGTACATACATGTATACATAGTACCTACTTTAAGATTGATGTATTAAAAAAAATAATAAATTATGTATATAAAAATCATCTAATGAGATTATCAAAGTAAAACTGTAGAATAGATTGTATTTTATTAATTACAAAAAATCAACTTACGTTTCTTTCATATTTTTTTTAATAAAATTTTGATAAATTTCTCATAGAAACACTTGATTTGTGAAAATTTGAATTTGTAGTATAAAGCTGTATTTCTACATCAGAATACTCTTTTGAATAGACAGTTTGATCATCATCAATAAAATTTTAAAATAACAATTTACATAATGATAAAATTTATGAAATCTCCAATCAACCATCGAAAATTCTGTACAAAAAAGTTAGTAACATCAATAAATCGAATTACGAATCTAAAAAATTTTCTCACACTAGAAAATTATTACATTATACAAAAATATGTTGAAAAAAAAGAAATTTATGCAAAATCACTCACAACGACGGTAATTGAACAAAAAAAATATGAACGGTTCACAATGAAAAAAAAAAACAATCAAAAGTTCATTCAAACAAAATCTACTTCATTTTTTTAATCACAGAATTAGATGAATCAAGAAATTAGACAAGTCTCCCCTAAATATTTTATTTGAGTATTTCCCTTTCAAAAACGATTAAATTTTCCCCCCAATAGACTATTTAGCCCCAATTTCAAAAACACAGATTTAAAAAAAAATCTTCATACGTCTCCTTAAAATATAAGTACTTGTATGATGATATACGTATGACACATGTACTTCTATCTACATCTATATATATATATATATAAAAATGGATATTTGTACACATGTTACAGTTTGAGTGTCCACTTCGTTTATGTACGAACGAACTAGTCTGTTTATACACCTTGTAACAGCTGTAGTCCAATTGTTAATGTGGTACGACAATTTAAGTTGCTTGCACTCAGATAACGTTCTTATGCTAAATATCAATAAGCTAGAAATTGGTATGTTAACTAATAATCGAGAAAAACGCATAGTGTCTACACGTCGTGTCAGTTTGAACTTCGACAGTTTGTTTTGAATACATTTTCACAACTCAAGCTAAAACGCTTACCCAAGCATGATACTAGATGACGTCAGTTTTTAGTTCAGACGCAATTGTATGTAGATAAAATTTTAAATTTGACATTCAAATAAAAATCGATAGTTTGGGTATACCCAAACAAGTATGGGTGTAAACAAACAAAAGTTTACACTTGAACTATGACATATATATGACGGCGTTTCGCTCCAACACCGTTAGACCTATCACTATGAAAATTGGCATTTTTTTATCGAGAAGATTTTTGTATCATCAAAACGAAAAAAATTCAATACGAAGAGTCGAAGATCTGTCGTTTGTCGAATTCAGTTGCCTTATTTACACAATTCATAGAATCACATCAATCTGTCATAATACAGACTTGCAGGACAACATCTACCGGATTCAGCTAGTACAGTACATGTCTTATAAGACCACTAGTATATAGGCCCGATATTAATAACATCGGCTATTATATATAGGGGATACTACGTCTTATAAGAGTACACTCCAAAACAAAATTCGACAAAACACCAACAATCGAAAGTGAACCTTCAAACATCGAAAAACACGCACACACACATCCAACCACCGTTCAACACGAAAAAGCTCATGTCGTCATCGTCAGGGTCGGTGGTTCCGAAACGGGTCCCCATATTAAAGCAATAATTGACGATGGAAGAGGGACCGTGGGAGCCAGGAAGTCGAGGTCGTCCACACGCAACACTTGCTCCTTCGCCAACCCTCGAGGACTCCAAAGTCAAGGACGATGAGCTTCGCATTGTCCTCGATGAGACTTGTATTAATTAGTATTTATAAGAGGTGTTTACAGTTAGCGACTGTGGGAGGGTCGACGCACTGATGCCGTTCGTTATGTTGATTTTTCGTATTAACTATAATAGCTGAACTCGACAGACGTTTTCCTGTGAGTCTGTATTATACAGTGGCGGCTCGTGTGTTTGTAGTGGCGGAGCTGCATTGAAGGTTAAAAAAAAATTCGAGTGCAGGTCGGCTTACTAACGGCCAGGTGGACACCGGTCAAGTAGATAAACGCCAACCGGACAAATGCCAACTGGACACGCGCCAACTGGACACACGCAAAGTGGACAAACGTCAACCGGACCGCCGAAAGTTTTTATTTATATTATTTTTGTATATTACATATGTTTTTCTTTTGTATAGCGAACTTTTAAAATTGATATTTCATCATATCAAATAAATGACTACATATTAAGTATTTTAGTATTTTATTTCATCATCATCATCATCATCATTGTCGACCCTTTTTTGTGCCCACTGCAGGACTAGGTCTCCCCATCAAATATTGGGGGTTTAGGCTATATACCTTATCCGAGAGCCAACCTCGTAGTGATAAGGGGCATGTACCATAAGAGCCAGTCCGCCCATGCCAACGGAGGAGGCTCTCAGACCAACGATACGCAAGTTTATGTGCCAAACTTTTTGCTCGCTGACTCTCCACAAAGCAAATTGCAATGACCACCCGGGGGGCAACGAAGCAAAGACTGAGCGAAACTGCGCTCTCGCTGACCACTTTGCGATCGTAATGACCACCAGTTTGACAGGCGAGACGAGACCGTTGATCCTACATGGTTCGAACCTAGGTAGAACACACCTCATAGGTCTTTACCATTACCAAAGAGAGGTTCTAAATTAGTAAGGTGAACATGCAATGCATTCTCGGTGTTATTTTCTCCAAGCTTTCACTCTACCGCATATATCTACGTGTCATTCTGATATGAGCTTATAGTTACTAATTGGTTATTAATTACAAATAATTGTATTCCAGTATTAGTCTTGATTGTGTTAGATCAAGTTATATTTTTTAACTGATGTAATGTTAGTTTATGAGTTGTTTCGCGGCTTAAATGGTTAGTACGTTAGTTTGTATCAGGTACGATCACCTTTACTTTATCATAAAATTAAGAATAATAACTATTTCCCTCCGGTGAAGGTATGTATTAGAGTTGTTTAGCATTGGGAATGGTTGATTGAATGGTACTGTAATATATATAATACTATGGATAGTATTTTATTTAAATTTCCTTAATGTCTTTAACGTTTTCATATGCTTATAGCAAACATGCTCATGTCCACTTTATAGAGTGTGAGTTTAATTTATATCGAACGACCATATTTGAATAATACTTAAAATGCGATACTGTAATATAGAGTTAAAATATTTTCATTTGATTCAATCAATTTATTTATTTTAAATACATCCCTTTAAAGTAAATTACTACAAAATACTAATTGACCGCAATTACTAATATAAATACTACCGCAATTATTGATAAAAATAAAAATAAACGGAAAATTGCATTAAAAAAAAACGACAAATTGTAAGTACACCATCTCACATAATCACCATTTAAAAACAAACATAAAAAACTCTGATCTCAACCCAACCACATCGTAAACAACCACCGAACTAGAGCCTCGATTAAAAATTGATATAGCGCACGCTAGATCGCACATAACGGATTAATTACAACCCGAGAGAGAAAATGTACATTTTCGTTTAATTTTCGTATAAATTACACATTGCGAAAGATCATCTGCAATAGTGAAATCGCGTGGGAAACTCTCGGGTGTAAATTTGACGGTCAGATCTTTATCCGGCATGTGATCGCCATCATGCAGATGAAGTCATTGTCTTCGATTTTGGAAGTCGACTTTCACGGTCTCACACAACGATTTGTTTTTAATTGCCGATTGATTATACGTATGAAAGTCTGGTGCGTTCTTTTTTTTTCGGAGCGATTAACTGGAAATGTGGCGTCGAACGGTTATTTGCTCCGTTAACTGTTGAAATGATCGGATTTTGTTGGTTAGTTTATATCTTTGGTTAGGGGTATGTGTATGTTTCTTAATATGTTAATAATATATACTAGTCAATAGGTCCAATGTTAATAACATCGGCTGTGGATTTGTTAAGAAACGGTAAACGATAAAATGTGAAAACCCGATTGTGTGAACCTAAAATGTGTACCTGATTTGAATATTTAATTAATAAAATCAAAATAGTTCGTTTGTTATTTGTTCGTGACATAGACAAAGCCAGTAGTTAGTAGGTAATAAGCATCATATTATAGACGTTAACTGTATACGCATAAAGACCATATTACTATCGAAAGTCGCGAGCGTCATTCGAACGAACAGACACACAGATATCCGTGATTATATATAGGGGATGTTGTGCTACGTTTGTGTAGCCGTTATGTCCATGAACGAAGTATAGAATTTTGCTTTGCCTATGAAATTTAACATATGGCAGTGTAAAAGTGTCACAAAGCTTTTTCGATTGATGTATAATATTAAGCATTCAGACATCTAATCGATTTTAAAAATTAGGGCACAGAAACGAAACCGAATGATGTACCAAACAATGGCTTTTATTAATGGATTTTTTGAGACTTTAAGAAGACCTTTGTAACATACTGTATAAGGTTTCTTTCATATTTTAGTCTCAATTAAATATTAATAATTTCAACTGGCAATGAGTTAATCATAAAGAATAATGAATATCGACAATTAAAAACGATGTACATTCCAAGTTGGAACATCCAGTAACATAACGATAGCACAAAAAAATAAAACAATGCCTAATAGCGGCAAATTCTGAAAATAACCAAATATAATAAATATAGTAAAAAATATTTTTCTCCATAAAAACATACATGTCTATCTATGATCATAAAAAAACCGTTTGAACTTCGAACCATATTTCTAAATGCGACATTTCGAACTTCACCTAACAGCACATTGTCTACATAATCTACAACTAAAATTTTTCAACACTGAAACCACACAATCAAAACCCCGACACGAATCCCGTCGTTAAACCCGAAACTGTCCCACTTTGAACCCGACACCCGCGCATTCCGCGAACCGCTCCTTTATCGAAACCGCTCTTATTTACATCGGCATTCATTTCTTCGAATTCTTTTTGACCTGTCGAGTTCAAGGCGGCCAGCAGACAGGAAACAGAGGTGCGCACAGGTGCGCACAGGTGCCATGTGCCGCCGAGGACGGAGCACGGAGCCAAGGGTGACACCAGCTCCGGAAACCAGGTCTTTCCAATGTGTGCATAGTCGCGATCCGACTTCGATAAAAATCCAATTTGAATTCTGGTAATTTGTGTATGTGTGTGTTTTTTAAATATGTTACAGTCAAAGTGTATTATTAGTCAAAGTATATTTTGTCTAAATTTTTAGTTAAAGTGTATTTGAATACACTTTATCTAGTTAAGGTTTATTTCAACAGACGAAAATACACTTTAACTAGT
>JAOXNN020000028.1:1809627-1827784 GCA_028571205.2 Hydropsyche betteni | reverse complement strand
TGTTAGTAGATATTAAGTAAATTGATAGTTTTAATGAAATAGTTTGATTGAGTAAAACATTTGGAAAAAAATTTTCGTCTGCGGCGCCTTTTTGGCTTATTTTACGTGATTCTTGGATATCTACCCTTGAACAAGAACCTCAGGTTTTGATGTCTCCAAAATTAAAATCATTTATCAGGGGGGGGGGAAGGGGGCGCAAATATGGGTATTTGCCCCGGGCTCCAAATATCCTCGTTACGCCACTGGTCTTAGGGGTGATTTTGTCAATTGAAATCCGGTTCTCGATCCAAGACAGCTTTATTGAGATGAGAAAAAATACAATGGAATAGAATAAGTGATTATCAGTGATTCAGACCTCTGTAAAACGGGGTGAGATGCGTCGATGGCGATCTCACAGGTTGACGTGTCCAATACACGTCCTCTGGTGGAGTCCTGTAGCGTCTCCGTAGAAGGGTTGTCGAGGTGTTCTTTCAGAGTAAGCCGGGTAGCCAAGGCTTCACTCTGAAGAGTTAGAAGAATTCTTCCTAGTGGGCCGGGTAGCCATGCCCCCCTCAGAAAAGTTCGGAAACTCCTCTGGTTTTGGTGGACCCTTTGACCCTTTGACTTCTGGCAAATCCTGATGGCAAACGTTTGCTAACCGATGGTGGTACGACTGTGTCGACACATGGGTTGGTATTGCTGTCTATGCAATGTTGACGTCTGTCATTCGCTGTCTGACATTGTTTTCCTTTTAGAGTTGGCAACAAAAGTTAAGTTCTTCAGATGGAAATAAAACGTGAAAAGTCAGAGTGTTTCTCTTTCGACGACTGCGCATTTTGCTTAGGGATAACAAACTTACAATTCATATTCGAAAAAAATGAAAGCACTTCAAAATATTCTACTGCAATAGCGAAATGCTTCAATATACAAGTAACAAAGAATTACAGTTACAGTTAATTTGTTTGCGACATCAGCAAAGTAATATTTGAACTATATTTTTTGTAGATAAAAAGAGTTAGTGAAGATTTAAAATTATGCGAAAAATGTATTGAAGGATTGAGCGGGGCGCTCGAGTTTAAGCACAAGTTGGATCGTTTTTTCATTTCCAAACAATCATGTAAGCATTACCATATGATACATTTTTGTTCCCCATACACATTAATTTGATACTTTTAAGATTATATCACAATGTAAACAAGATTGTCTTTTAATTTTCTATATAAAAATAGCCATTATAAGAGAAATTTTAAAGAAATGGACTTTTAGTGTGTTAAAAAAATAACTCAACACTGATTTTAACTAAATAAATAAGTCTTGATTATCTTCAATCTCGACATCAACAATCTGTTCGGTTTTATATTTATCACATGCCTCAGAACATGACCACTGACTCGGTATATAAACGTATTGTTGGCAACACGCAGCTTGAGCAGCATTATTGTCATTTCGATTCGCAACCAAATCAAGTAATTCAATATGACGCACGTATTTTCCATACCAATTCCACTGCCTTGCTCATCACTATTTCAGCAGTCACTCAAAATTTATCATGCAGATATACCTGCACGTAAATTCTGAAATGTTTTCAGCATCAGTCAATGGCTACAGCTATATTCTCCATTTTCATTTTTATTTTTTTACTAATTTCATTCTTAATTTCAGTTGAAAAAGTATACGAAGACAATTGTAGCTGTTACTATTCCAATCTTAAATTAGCATTTGTTATCAAAAACGAATGTCTGATTTATGACTGTAACCATTTAGAATCTTGTGTCTCAGAATCAGATTTTGAAAGTGATGAGAACCCAAAATCAAATGATTTACTTGATTTCGAAAGTGATAAATCAAAATCAATTATTTCTTGTTTCGAAAATAATGAAAACACAAAATCAAGTGCTTCGATCAATTTCCCCGATGAAAAGCCCAATGACAAAAGTTATTATTCTATGGGTTTTTCGAAGGTTTTATGTTTTCATGAAACTTTTGTGTTTTAGGTGAACAAAATTTCGAATGTACCGTATGCAGTAGAAAGTTTTTCAGGAAACGCAACTTGAAAAATCACTTTGTAATACATACAGGTAAATCAAATTTACTTTATATTACTTTATTGATATTTCGAAGGTTGTATGTTTTCATAAAACTTTTGTGTTTTAGGTGAGAAAAATTTCGAATGTCCAGTGTGCAATAAAAAGTTCTTCAGAAAGGGGGAATTGGATGGTCACTTTATAATGCATACAGGCAAATCACACTTACTTTATATTATTTTATTGGTATTTCGAAGGTCGTTTGTTTTCCTAAAACATTTGTGTTTTAGGTGAGAAAAATTTCGAATGTACAGTGTGCAATAAAAAGTTTTCCAGGAAGGGAGATTTGAAATGTCACTTTGTAAGCCATACAGGTAAATCAAACATAATTTATTTTATTTTATTGGTATTTCGAAGGTTGTTTGTTTTCATAAAACTTTTGTATTTTAGGTGAGAAAAAATTCGAATGTCCCGTGTGCAATAAATTTTTTTCCAGAAAGTGGGAATTGGATTCTCACTTTGTAATCCATACGGGTAAATCAAATTTCCATATATTATTTTATTGGTATTTTGAAGGTTGTTTGTTTTTATAAAACTTTTGTGTTTTAGGTGCTAAAAATTTCGAATGTACTGTGTGCGGTAAAAAGTTTTCCAGAAAGGGGGATTTGAATTGTCACTTTGTAAGCCATACTGGTAAATCAAACACACTTTATATTATTTTATTGGTATTTCGAAGGTTGTTTGTTTTCATAAAATTTTTGTGTTTTAGGTGAGAAAAAATTCGAATGTCCAGTGTGCAATAAAAAGTTCCCCAGAAAGTGGGAATTGGATTGTCACTTTGTAATCCATACGGGTAAATCAAATTTCCATATATTATTTTATTGGTGTTTTGAAGGTAGTTCGTTTTCATAAAACTTTTGTGTTTTAGGTGAGAAAAAATTCGAATGTACCGTGTGTAGTAAAAAGTTTTCCAGAAAGGGAGATTTGAATTGTCACTTTGTAAGCCATACAGGTAAATCAAAAATACTTTATAATATTTTATTAGTATTTCGAAGGTTTTTTGTTTTCATAAAACTTTTGTGTTTTAGGTGAGAAAAAATTCGAATGTCCCGTGTGCAATAAAAAGTTTTCCAGAAAGTGTGAATTGGATTCTCATTTTGTAATCCATACGGGTAAATTAAATTTCCTTTATTTTATTTTATTGGTATTTCGAAGGTTGTTTGTTTTCATAAAACTTTTGTGTTTTAGGTGAGAAAAAATTCGAATGTCCCGTGTGTAATAAAAAGTTTTCCAGAAAGCGGGAATCGGATTCTCACTTTGTAATACATATGGGTAAATCAATTTTCCTTTTTATTATTTTATTGGTATTTCGAAAGTTGTTCGTTTTCATAAAACTTTTGTGTTTTAGGTGAGAAAAATTTCGAATGTACAGTGTGCAGTAAAAAGTTTCTTAGGAAACGCTATTTGGATAAACACTTTGTTATACATACAGGTAAATCAAATTTACTTTATATGCTTTTACCGATATTTCGAAGGTTGTAAGTTTTTGTTAAACTTTTGTATTTTAGGTGACAAAAAATTTGAATGTCCCGTTTGCAATAAAAAGTTTTCATCAAAGAGTAATTTGAATTCTCACTTTGTAATCCATACGGGTAAATCAAACATACATTATATTATTTCATTGGTATTTCGAAGGTTGTTTGTTTTTATAAAACTTTTGTGTTTTAGGTGAGAAAAAATTCGAATGTCCTGTGTGCAATAAAAAGTTTTCCAGAAAGTTGGAATTGGATTCTCACTTTGTAACCCATACGGGTAAATAAAATTTCCTTTATATTATTTTTTTGGTATTTTGAAGGTTGTTTGTTTTCATAGAACTTTTGTATTGCAGGTGAGAAAAATTTCGAATGTGATGTTTGCAGTAAATCGTTTGCGAGAAAAACTTCACTGTCAAGACACACGAAAATCCACATTACCACCTGACTGCAAAAATGTGAAAAACTTGTGAAATGTGAAGACTTTTATTCAAAACTGCTATTTATTACTGTAAATTATTAATATATTTGAATATTAAATTTTATTTTAACCGTAAACCGATTTCTTCATTAAGTGATTTCAGCATTATGTTCCTATACTTTTTTATGTTTTTTTTATACATTTTCCGTTTCAAAATTAACTATATTTTCTTATTTATTTTTTTCTATTCTTAATGGGCCAAGTCTTCTTAAACAATTCGATGAACATCCGTTTTTGCGCAAATTTAATTTTTCTGACATCAAACGAACACTCATTCGGCGGTCTTTGTTCAGAAAATCTCGCACACGAGTGACATTATCGTCCGTTCGCGATATTGATGGACGCCCAGAACAGGCCTCATCGGCCATTTCTTCCTGGCCTTCCTTTAACGACTTGTGCCACTTTTTGACCCGCTAATACGACAAGGAATCATCCTTGAAGGCCTGAGTGTGCAAATCAAACGTTTCTTTCGCTATCTTTTGGAGTTTGACGAAATTTTTTTATCGCATAGCGTTGTTCCAAAGTTATCCCCAACCTAAACACGGCGAGGCGCTACGAGAACGTTCGCTAAAAATAACGTCCCACCGCTCCGAGAGCTCGCAGGTAACTGAATCAGGCGTCTCTAGAAGGATTAGGGTTCTCTCCACAACTTAAAACCGGTTCCCCAGGTATACGCAATACGGTCGCGTGGCAAAAATTGAGTTGCATTACTTTCAGGACACACCATGTATATGTAGTAAAATGAAAAATATGTTTTTTTGGTTTCGGTGCCGAAAATATAGTGTTTTTGCTTCCTATATATTTGTTATAGGGCACAGACCGAAAATATAGGTCATATAGAACATTAGCAACCCTATCCTTGGGTCTTCTCGACAAAAAAAACTACAGCAACCAACGGAACTTTCTCGGGTTCAGGTATAGAAAGCTAGAAGAGGACGCACTGATTTTATACACTGAAGTTATATAGAATTAATTGTAAGATTTGAAAACGCGACTTTCGATCAAAACACTAGTAAGATAGGAATTTTTAACACATTAAATTAACAGCAAGCAATTGCAGAGGCCCCACTAAAAGATCGGATGCAAAAAAGTGAGTACGGAATGAGATATTCCAGAATTACGCGGAGCGTCACATAAACGATGCTTTCGTAGCGATCACCCGCCCCCGAATCTATATGTATGTATATGATTTCATCAAAATGAAAATAATAAAATATACTATTTTGAAAATTTTCGAAAATGTTACGCCAGCGTTATATGCACTAGCATCGTGTGCGCCGGGTGATTTGAGCAAACGTCTGGTCGATTTATCCATCAGGGTTATGGTTGTACAAATATTGCTATTAGATCTGCCAAGTTGACAGTTCTCACTTATTTTCGTCACACTCTTTTTATTAGCATTCAACATTTTAGATCTTATTCACGTCGTTTTGTAATACTAAATTCGCATCATCATTATTTTAAAAGGCATTATTTTAGTACCGATTCAGCACTGAAACGGCCTATCTGTCAAAATCTATATATAGACAAGCCGATCAGTACTGCGTTAATCACACGTCCGAAGCTCTGTTACAAATCTGTCGTTCAAAACCATAAATACTCTTAATTTACCACAAAAATGGGAGTAGACATGATTGGATTTGCATATGCGGCCACTGTTGCCGCCGGAGGCATCATTGGATACGTAAAAGCCGGTAATTTTATATAATAATTCAACTTTTCGCACTTCAAGGTTATGCATAATCAACAAACCCATTTTTCAGGATCGATGCCTTCGTTGGGAGCTGGTCTTCTCTTCGGTTCTGTTTTAGGTACATAAATTTCGTAATAATCCTGCACTTTAGACGCGTAAGTTGTTTATTGACATATTTGCAATAAATGAAATGAACATGACATGAATATTAAACAAAAATGTTCATTTTCATGTTTGAATGAAAATTTTAACATAAATAAAAATGCATTATAAGTGCTTAAATTGAAATTCTTTACGTATTTCATGCGTAAATTAACATTTCACCAACCGCAGACGCTAACGTCGCGTCCTCCGATTCTTTTGCATAAACAACCACGGATGTAATTGTCGCGTCCTCAAATACATTCGACTTTGCTCTTCAATATACGATTACGCTTCCTTTATACTTCGAAATTTCGACAAAAGATTGCAGGAAAAATTAATGAAAATTAATGAATGATATAATAAAATCATCTTTTTTTATTTTCAAGAGATAGCGATCATTTTAAAATTTCGTATTTATTTCACACGTATTTTTTTTTTTGATATTAGCTTATTTAGCGTAACTTATTAGACCTAAGATAAAATGAATTTAAGTACCGTCAGTGGTTTTCAACTTTTTTTTTAAATATTATTTTCTATATAATTATTTGTATGTATTTCTTGATTTAATTAATTGAAAAAACGTACATTTCTTTTCATAAGCATTTGAATATATTCGTATTGAATTATTTCTGACAGTTTTGTTAAAATTTATAAATAAATAAAAAAGTTATGACGATTTTAGTAAGTTGCGCTGAAAAATGCAATTTTGCGCAAAAACGTGCAGTCGTTGGCGTAAGTCTAGCAGTTTCAATAGCCGGTCGGTAAAGTGTTAAAACACAAATTTTGTCAATAAGTAACTTACACACCTAAAGTAAAAAATTATCACTTCTATATTCTATACCAAAATCAACGTATCAAACGAATTTTCTATTATAGGCTTCGGAGCGTATCAGATGTCGCAGAGTCCACCAAATTACAGTTTAACATTGGGGACTAGCGCTGTCTTGGGAGGAATGATGGGATATCGGTAAACCTCAATCAGGCTTTTTTTGTTTTAATTCAATGGTGATATTAATGTTTTATTCGCAGGTACTTCAACAGCGGCAAATTCATGCCGGCTGGTTTAGTTTGCGTCCTTTCCGTGGCGATGGTCACCAGGATCTTGCTGAAGCAGTCTGGACTGTTGAGCATCAGAGAAGCGTAATCGTTTTAACGTTAGATGTGAATTTTTATTTCACGAACTGCATTTTGGTCTTAATTTTTTTGCAATGCCCTATTGGCTCTTATATAGATTTGGGATATTGACTTAAATTTTGTATTTGTGATTTTTAGAGTACGTTTATACCTGATTTTTTTTTTTATAATATAGAGGATTTTATTTTGGTACAGTTTTTGTTTGACTTTTTATCTTTTTTTCCATTTGATGATTGAAATATTGATAATTTCAGATTATTTACAATTCTCATACATATAAAAGAAAACGGTTTTCAGAATTTTCTTTCACGATTTAACGATTTCATGAATGTTCATTACCAATAAATTTGTAGAATAAATATTCAGTTCCAAATAAAATTTTTCTCCTTCATATTTTTCCTTTGGCATCATTTTCACCCCCTTAAATTTTCATCTACTAAAATTTTGAAGATCAACGTTCGTTCTATAGATTTTCTGGTAACGAACATTCATAGAACACCTTTTCGTTACACAAACATTATCGTTGATAAATAAATGCAATCTTTCGTATGAAATATATATATATAACTTTATCAATACGTGACTATTGTCACGTAGATCTCAGAGATAATTTTTATAAATCCATTTTTCATGTTAATGAATCATATTTTTTGATACCGAGCAGTATAATATTAACATAATAAAGGTTAATTTTATGCATCATCAACATTATTTAAAATTTCACGGCAAAGGTCGAAGAATTACGTTTCAATTGGATGTAAAAATAAAAAAATTCTTTTTTAAAAAATAATTTTTATTAAGATTTTATCACAAATGTATATTTTTCACATTTACATGGTAGTCAGCCATTTTAACTGCTTTGTAGTAAATTTCACTATAATTTACAAAATTTTCGTTGTACAAGTGCGAATTTTATAAAACAATCCAAAAATATAACAAAATCAATCGATCGTTTTAGGAATTAAATAATTAAGTACAAAATTTCTACATAATCATTAAGCTATCCATTCAATTTATTGTATTATTTTTTTTTAATATCAAAATTTAATCGGTTCAATTTGTTTTATTTTGATCACAGTGCACATACAATTTAAATTTTATTTACACGAAGACATTTACTAGGTGGGTCGACACATTGTAATGCCTTTTCATCAAAATGTCGATTGAATCAATTGAAAAAAGCGTATAGAATACGATCAATGCAAAATATCATAATGTTATAAATAAAAAGATAACTAACGTAAAGAACGACACGAGTCGATCCATCCGAACGACTCTCGATAGAAAATTGATATAAGTTACAATAGTGTAAATAGATATGCATACAGAAACAATTTATTTTAATCCTTAAATATATTTTTTTCTCTTAAATAATAAACCATAACAAGGAATTTTTTTAAAATAAGCTAAGCTAGTTTAATATCAACACACATCCTTGTATATATCACATAAAAAGAGTACCTTACAATTATAAAATGTCTTCGCTCCGATCGAGCGTTATAACACAATTCACAATATATATTTCACTATTTACACCTTAGTACTGCAATTTGTTTATGCGATTCATTTAATAACGTTAATTCCAAATAAATAAAAGCAAAACTCCACAATTCGATCCGTTTTCTCCGACACATCTTCTGAAACGATCAATAAATGCATTCGAACCTTTGCATTATGTCGCTATTGAATATCGTTTGAGACGGTCGTTGTGGAGTTTCGCGTTTACAATGTATAAATTAACGACTTAAATTATAATAATATAATTATTCCTATTATTGCAACTTCAGTCCTTAACGGTACGAGTTGTCTGACTGGTTCAGTGTCGAAGGTTCAGCCTGTGCGACGTTCACGTCCGTACCCGCAGATCATTCTCACATATCATAAAAATGCCTTCTATACAACTGAAAGCATGCATACTTATTTTCTAAGGGAAATACAAAAGTTTGTTCATATGGAAAGTGCGGATTTTCTTGAACACATTTTCTTGATGGTCGAACAATGTTTGTTTACTTCCATATTTATTGGTTTTTTTTTATATGAATTTTCAGTGACGACCGCTGAAATATAATAAAGAATCGTTAAAATTTTGTTTAATCTTCGAAATTAATTGATTAAAATCTAATCACAATATAATCTCTATTATCCGGATTGATCGAAAATATAATTTATTTTTTCAAATGGTGGATTTTATGATTTTTTTATATAATATGCATACAAAATTTACAAATACGAAATAAAATTGTATCGACTTACTACGAAAGTGATCAAACTAAGGCCTGATAAGAATTTTATTTTTATTTTATCTCAATCCCCGTTTAGTGTGGATAATTGAAATTTTACTGTATTACATTATAAACAATGATTTTTCTGTTATTTAAAAAGAAATATTAGGAATATTAAATTAAAAAAATAAAGATTAATACTTTTTCAAGTATAAATTGAAAAAATATGTAATTGCTTAAATGAATAATAGAACAGATATATTTTCAGCTGAAAAAGAATGCTGCAAAGATGATCGACGTTGAAAATTGGGGCTGTAAAGTAGATTGTAGAAATAGTGTATTTTGATGTAGTAGAGTCTGTTATAGTATGAAAACATTGATGTTGTTTGGAAAAGGAGAAGATCTTACTGATTCTGTTTTCACCAAACATTATCTTGTAAGAGAATTAATTCTGGATTTTGTAAGCTCAAGTCACCGAGAAACAGTTGAGGGGAAATTTTGAATAATATTTTTGAAGGTTTCAAGTAACGTAGAACGGAAAGCGATTTGCTGAGGACGTATATAAATAAAATGAATAGGGGAAAACTCACAAGAAAGTGAAGAAAAAATTTGGAAAAAAAATAACACATCGAAGGAATGAATCAAGCTATCGATAAAAGTAATCCATGATGTTATCAGTAGAAATTAGAGGACATTCCAGAAGAAAAATGACGCTTTTCAACTTTGCTTACCGTCCGTAAAGATCTTCAAATTTCTTATAATCACCCGCACACAAAATTTTATTTGGGATTACTTGATACAGCCGATAAGGTGGAATTTGGGTTATTACTAATGAAAAGAGGTTGAGATGATTCTTCAGCTTTCATTGTTTCGTTCGGACTAGCAACATTAACATTATGACGGTTCTGAGAACTATAATATGACCCGAGGGAATACGATCGCTTGATATTATTGTTAGGAATCTCTTTATAATTCGATAAATCAAAATCGTAAGGATTTTTGGTCGTCGTTCTATTGAAATAATTTCTAAAGTCTAATTTGCTAAAGAAACCGAATTTCGTTTTAGGTGTCGAAGATGTAGTACTCAAAGTAGTAGACGTTGGTGTCGATTCGGTTACAGATGATGAATATTCTTCTGTACTCGAAGTTATCGATGTTGTTGTTTGAGTAGTTTTCGAAACTGAACGTTTAGTCGCGAATTCCTTGAAATCATAAGGATTCTTTGTCGAACTGAACGAGAACCGCACAAAGTACGGCGAACGAGTTGTAGTAGATGTGGGTGTTGTTGATTCAGTAGATGCAGATTGTGAAGAAGATGGTACCGTGTATTGTGTTTGTTTAGTCTCCGCAGTGTATTGATACACTTGGAAGTTTCTAAAATCGTACGGATTCCGCGTCGTGCTGTAGTATGGGTTATAAGAAAACACTTGTTTTGTGATTGGCAAAGTGTTGTAATGGACCGAATATGGGCTTTGAGTAGTGTACTGATAGTCGCTAATGCCTGGGGAGGAAGGATTGTATAGGTTTTGCGGCTCGGATAGTGAAAGCGGTGATTGTCCCGTGCTCGGATTATAATAGTTTTGCTGGTACAGGTTTACAGGATACGTGCCGTACGCTTGAGTGGTTTGTTCTTGATAAAACCTGCTTGAAAATTGCAATAGAAACAAACACTTGCTTAAGTAAATAATATTTACAGATTTGCACATATGAATTTAGTATACTTATGTAGTAATAATTATAAACTAATATCTTATTTTTTTGTTATATTAATACTAATAATACCTGTGAACAGTATCGTTTCCATAGTAAGGACTAGTATCCCTTCTAATATAACTAGGAGTATGATGTGAATAATCTGGAATAATGTTTTCATGCTCGGCCACACATCTACCATTTATGCAATACTAAAACGTATCATAATAATACATTATTGATATTCATAAAATCACAAATTATTATCTATTTTTACTATTTACTTGTCCATCTCCACAAGGCGAGCCTTCAGCTGCAGGTCTATAAGCTACACAGTAGCCACTGCTCGCATCGAAGCAAAATAATTGAGCACACACACGCTCGTCTTTAAAACAAGCACTGCAAATATAAAATAATATGTTAATTTCAAAAAACACAAAAAATATATCAACACTATATATTTCAATTTTTATAGGAATCAATAGAAGTATTGCCTAAAACTTTCATAGGATAATTAATAAAAATATGGCAATTACTTTGATTCGACATGTAAATGAATATTATGAGGTTTTATTTATTTTTTGTATATAAATTTATACTGCTTTCATAAAAAATATTTAATGTTTCGTACATTTAAGTGCAATGTTGACACAAATAATAATCGTGCGAGTCGCTAAAAAGTGACATAACATTGTTTTCATGTTCTTATGTCGCCAATGCATATAGCAATCGACTCGTTACAAATATATAATGCAAACATTTGAAAATAGATAGCGAAATCACCTCGTTCCTCGATCTTTTCTACATTGAGCATCTAACGACAATAATTTCCCTGGCAAGACTCTCGGCAAAGCTTCGTCTTCGTGCGGTGAATTGTATAAACAAGTTGCAGTATCACCGCTGTTGAAAAAACACAATATTAAACAGATATTCATACATAGTTAAAATATAAATATAAAGAAAATACTTTAAGAAATGGTGAAAACTTAAAACGCTGCAAGGTGACCACCGGAAACCTTTTTCAGTATGACGCAAATCAGACATAATATATCCATCTTCCCATCTGCATTTTTCAGCACCTGGACCCCCCAAATATGATGGCGGTGGACTTCCATCGTGAACAGCTCCGAGTCTTCAATGAGAAACACGTTTCAATAACATTCGTAACACAAAAAATATTCTAAATTTCATAAAACTTACAAATGCCCGACTTCATGGGCAGCTACGATGATTCCAGAAAAGCCACCGGTATCTTCAATGATGGCAACCGAGTTGACTTTTTCCAATCTCTTGTTTACTACGCACGCACCGCCGACGTATGCAAAACCTATAATTGTAATAAACAATTTATAAAGCTGTCTATGAATATGCGTTTGATTATTTTTTGTAATTATAAATGATTGTTATGAACATGCAACGTGAATCGAAATTGAACATGTCCCAGGTAATAAAAAGGTAATCATATTCAATTGACTTGTTTGGTATTGATTAATACTATGTACTAGTCATTTTCATGCAACATATTGATTAAATAAAAATATGATTTTATACAATAAATCAATCAATATTTTACTGTAAATGTTTTTTAAATTAAAAGAACTTTCTAAATATATAAAATAGAGAATTTTTTAAATCTGAATCTATGAAAAAAATCAATAGTCAATACAATACGAGACAGTTATAATCTCTTCATTATTTATTTGCATTACAAAACTTAACCCATTTATATTCAAATGTTAAAAACTGCTCTTTCATCTGGTTTATATGGATTTGTATTTATCCATTATTGATTTTTATGTTATGACGAGTGCAATAACAATATTTCACTTTAGATTTCCTCATAAAAAAAGATACAAAAAGCTTGCATTGATGCATGTAAAATTATACTTGAATAATATCCTATTATGATATTAAAACGATAAAAAAACAACAAAATGAACGAAAAGCAAATCACATAAACTAATATTACGTGATAAATGTCAATGTTATACATCTTAAGTAACATGATTCATTCATTCATTTGAATTTTTATCGACATTATTAGCGCAAACGACCACGCATAATAATTTCGAAATGCAAATAAACTAAAGGGGTCACGTGTAGAATTAATTAATCCATTGGACATAACCCCAAAATATATTTAAAAAAATGTAGGTTATGAACATGATTATAACCTAACATTTTAATTTCTAGTGAAAATACTTGTACGAATGAACAGAATATATACAATAGAGCTAATTAATGTTAGTTATAGTGTTAACACAACATAGAAACGTGCAATTATTCTATTGTTAAGCAACAATCGCACAACGCAGATTGCAGGTTATATTGTTAAGAAAATGCAAGTGAAAATGGCATGCAGACAGTAATATAAAAATGCATAATAAACCCAATAGCCATTCGCATGCACCATCGATCGCGAAATTTCGGCGAAAAATCAGCAAATCGATGATGCATGCTTTTGAAATAAACTTACGATTGCGAAAATGAAGTCCAGTAGCGATGGATTGGAAATGAATAAAAAATAAAAATTGTTAATCCTTATACGAAGCGTATAAAAATACTTAGTCGGTTGTGGAAGTTTCAAAACGATCTCCATTTTACCATTTAAATGGATTTTCGTAACGACTTTTACAAAATCGTCAGTGAGATGTTCAATATATTTTTTTTATTATATTTTTTTTTTATGTTCTCTCTCCTGTGTTATGTAACTGACGAAATTGCTCCAATGTTCTTATCGACTGTCGCATTTCACAAAAGTGTTGACAAATTGTCGACGTCCGAAAAACGCTTTTGCAACGTATTTTTATAGCTCTCGTACATTTTCATAGAAGCGTGAAACGTTTTGTGTTTTTTTTTTATTTAGAAAGTACGAATTGTTAGATTTTATATATTCGGAATAAGTAAATAAAGGTATGACGATAATTTGCGAAATTGAAAATTAATCGATTTGCGAAATCTCCCATCGGCATTTGTTAAGCGAAGTCTGAAATTGTAGATGAGTTTCAATTTTTTATAATGAAGAGAAGAGATTGTTATATCATTAGACGAATATAAAATATTAAAAGATTTTTTTTAATATTGTAACAATGAACTTGAAAGTATTGGACAAGATTTTCCGATTCATTTTATTTTTGGATCATAGATGTCATTATAAATTCGAAGAGAAACTATAAATATGGGTGCATCAATAACTGAAAATAATAAAAAAATAAATGTGATTTTTTTTTAATTTTAAATTATAATAACATCTATTTCCTTAAATTTTACGACCTGAAAATTTTCCTAAAAAAAAACTACATACAAATTTATACAAGAGTAGAAAATAGATCCAACAAGAGAAAATAATACAAGAAGGGGACAATACAATACGGTGACTGGTGAGGAACAGCTCATGGAGCGTTTTCTATAGATTTTTTTTGCAGAATAAGGTGCTGTACAAGAGTGTGGAACTTTACACGAAGAACAGTTTTCTTAGAACAGACAGAAGAGGTCTACGACAACGTAGCTCTCGAAGAGAAGAGAGAGTGCCTTTTGGACAAGCAGATTTTGGATTTTTTTAAGGACTTTCATCGACCCTACCTGCCGTTCCTCTATTGCAAACTTCGTTCGTGTACTGCCTCCTGCACATGTCAAGCCTGCGGCCATGCAAAAGAGAAAATAAACAAATTAGACATCATTCAACAATATCCATTCTTTTCCCGGCTCGTCTTGTCCATCCTGAGTGTTCCTGAAATGCTATTCTATTGTTCGCTTCTTGTCCGTGACTGTTATTGCGGATGTGACGCTTTATGTTTTATTTTTATAACGCATTGTTCGATTTGGAATTATCGCAAAGACTAGCACTACAGCCTTAACCTGAATCTAGTTCGGAAAATCGTTTTGAGTCGCCTTTTTTTTCGTATTTGAATCAACGGCGGCGGATGACCCGTTTTTTTTTTTTTAGGAAATTGCACAAATTCAATACAATAGTAGTCGCTTTTATAATATTGATATTCACTAATCCCCTTTATTCACTAATGAAAAATTTTCTTATAAATCTTTAAAAAAATTGATATTTTGTACGGTCATAATAAGAATCTGATATTTTTAATATATTGCATATACTTAATTTTTATTTTTATTTAAATTTATAACATTTATTATTCAAATAAAAAAGAAACATTTTTCACCTTTAAAATTCAACAAAAAATACAATTTTTCAAAGAACACGTTTTCATTAATAAATAAAGGATGAAATGAATTATTTACTAAATAAATATAATTCGTACAATTTCCAAAAGAAAAAATCTTAAAAAAAACCATTCTATATACAAAATAAATATGATGCGATTAATCAAAAACATGTTTTAATAATTCCCATCACCAGCAATTCGCAACATTGTGTTATAAATATAGATGCATGATTCTGTTATTTGGCACATTATTAGCCCCTCCTGCTTAAACGGTAAAAATAATTATGATGAGCTGCCAGTAGCGATATTTTTTGTATTTTTTGTATTAATAATTATTTTATGAAGTGGCTTTACCGGCCGTGCCCTTGGTGCAGCGGCCCCCCTTGCGACGCCGACACATGTCGTACCTGTTGGGAAATCATTTTTAATTTGTAATATTAACAGATAAATATTCAATGGTGTCGTCTGTTGTGGAGTCATGGCCGTTTTGCGATTATTGCGAATTTTATGTGTGCATATTGAAAGGTTTTGTAAAAGGGAAGGCGACGTGCGCGTATGATTGTTTATGAGAGACATCTATTTGTTGATGATGTTTTGTATAGATGTATAAAATCGTATTTTATGTTTGTAAAACGAAGTTGAGTGATATGAGGGGCTCGGCAGTAAATAGTGCTAAGCGCCAAAATTATAAAATTAGTGCTTTTATTACAGAAGTCGATAAATTATTCCATATTCCCTCAAAAAATGACAGTACCCTGTCGGGTTTCTCCTAGTTTTATTTGTATCTGAATGCATGTGAACTGCTTTTTGAAAATTGTGTATATCTTAATATCTCTAAAAGTGACAAATTTCGGTTAGCACTATTTACTACCGAGCTCCTCATATGTAATGTATGATTTTATATATTTTTTTTTAATAAAGAAAAAATTCGATATTTTGAAAGTTCTTTTTTGTGAAAAAAACAAATTATTATATCCATTAAAAAATAATCATAGTATATTTTAGAATCTAGTTCCTATTGAGGAATTCAAGCAATATAAGAAAAAGTCATTAAATAGATATGACGAAATTGTATAATAAAATATCTTTACAAAATTTCCTTATATTGAAAAAAAAATGTATTTAACTAAAATAAATTAGAATTCAATTAATTTATCGACTCAAATTGATTATTGAAGTTATTGGGTTTTAATAAATTGATATGCGTTCGATAGGGGTCAATAAATTGATATACCCTCATACTGTCGCCATAAAACTATTTTATCACAATAATTTTTAATTTAACTCAAGAACTCATTTTCTTTAAAATAAATTAAAAAAAAATGCTTCCATATAACATGTGTGTTATAATATAATCAAAATTCGAATCATATTCATTCACCAAAAACAAAAGACATTTCGATATAATATATGTAACATACTCAAAATGCGAATCATACAAATTCAAAAAGTTCAATTCTTGAGCATTCTCAAAAAAAAAAATGCATTTTTTATTATCATCACCGAAAACAAAATAAACTTTCAACCAAAAGACATCTTGAATCGTTTCCTCGACATTACGCGCGTGAAACAGTATCGAAAAGCGCAACGGTAAACGCCGCTTTATGGCCGCACTTCGTCGTTTTACGACCGCACCCTCTCACGTCAAAACGCCCGAGGCTTCCCGCGCTTTTCAACTTACAACGCTGAATTATCGCGATTTTGACCCCGGTCAAGGTTCGTATGCGACTTTTCGACATTTTTACGCTTTTCGCACTCTTTACGGTCCTTCGGAGCGGCGTTTGCGCAACCGAAACGCGCCAAATCGATCGAAAACCTGCTGTCAAAATTGTTTTGACAGTTATCAAAAATGTCTTGACAGTTGAAACGGTCCCGGTTCGGTTCTCGGATGAGAAATCGGGTTATTATTGATCCGAAAGTTCGGAAACGTGCTATTGTCGTTTGCGAATTCGATTTGTGCAATTCGAATGAGTGACAGTTGGGACATAACCTCAAATTTGATTTGTGCGTTTGCGGTTATGTATTGATGTTTGTTCGAATTTGAATTAGGAGGGAATTTTGATCATTTTTAATAGTTGTGTTGTTGACCGTTCTTTATTGGGAATTAAAGTCGTACAAAATATAATAGCTTTCTTGTTCTTTTTTGAATTTAAAGTGCTTTATAATAGTTAAAAACTCTCATTCAGCGATATATTTTTCCAGTGGCGGATTTACTTATAAGCAGTGGAGGTTCTCGTTTCGGAGCCCCTATCCTTTAAAAAAAATAATGAATCATTATAATTTTTCTATATCAATCACTTTCTAAAAAAAAATCGTTTTTTTTCACTCAAAAATAAATTTTATTTTCTAAAATCGCCCATTTGTGCTTTTTTTTTAAAAAAACCATGTATATTATATATCAATAATAAACGTTAAAATTTTGTATCTTGGCGCTAATTTTTTCAAGCTTAAATGGATATAGATTTGGAACCCAACCCTGTATTCTTTATATACGTAATTGGGCCCCCACAAAATTTCCGCACCTCAAGCCCCAAAAAAAAGTAAATCCACCATTAATTTTTCCATACAAAATAGAACTCATTAAAAGTTCATATCAAAAAATTTCACTTAAAACACTCGAGAGTTCCACACTTGATTTTTTCAATGCATTTTTTCTTCTAGGATGTCGCATTTTACACATTTCCATTATAATATGCGTGTCACAACAGGTTTTTATAATTTAAAAAAAACGTACGTGACTGAAAATCTATGTGCACGAATAATCAAATAAATATCGGCGATTTATCGCGACGATTAATTTGCTCACATTGTTGAAAAAATTGGGAAAAAAACGCCACCGAGAATTATTATCGATCATAATAACTTAATTTGTCCTCGCGGACATTTTTCATATCGTTTTATATTAAAAAAAATATGTGTTATAATCGACGAATGTCATAAATCGCGGCGAATCTTGATTGTTGGCAATTTTCTATGTTAATTCGGCTATTGCGTTATTATAATGGTGAGGATTTTCGATGGATAAAATTGCATTGTTACACAAGTTTCGTATTGTTTTTTGGCGGTTCGTTACCGATTTTT
>JAOXNN020000028.1:1784743-1797332 GCA_028571205.2 Hydropsyche betteni | reverse complement strand
CATCAAAAGTCCCGGTTCGGGTCGTTCATTTGAAAAAAGAAAAAAAAACCATCATCATCATCCATCCATCATCCATCATCATCCATCATCACCATCATCATCATCATCATCATCAGTACCGTTCGGGTCTTTCATTTAAAAGTCGCGGAAAAATTTAAAAAAAAAATTCGCGAGCATCATCAACACACAGACAGACAGACGAACGAACGAAGGAACACACAGAAATCCGCTATTATATATAGGGGATAAGAATTTTTTTTTTAATTTTAAATTTTCCTTTTGAACACATTCATTAATAAAAAATTAAATCACACAACAAACCCACTGCAACGAATCATCATCCATAACAAACGACAATAAAAAAAACCCACTTTTCCAAACGCAAAAAATCCAAAAACCCACTAGGCTCGCACGATAGAAACATCACGTGAATCGCGCTCTTTCCGAAACAATACCCACCGAAAACTGTCACAAAACCGAGGCACATTACAGACATTACTTACACACTTTTTTCCGAGTAGTTTCGTGGCAATTAAGCCGTTTTGTTTTTGAAACGTGTGCCCGCCGAGTAGGAAGTAGGAAATCGGTCGTGCCGTAACGGATAAAGGTTCGAAAGTGAACGCGCACTTCCTTCGGGGAAAGCAAGCGTTTCCGGATTTGTGCCGATATTGTTAATATGCTGTGGCTGTTAAATTGATTTGAAATGTGATTGTCGAGTTTTGCGGAAATTTCGAGATGATTTTCGAGTTTTTCGGTGGGAAAATTCGGTTTGATGAGGCGTATGTTTTGTGCGTTCTTTGGGTTTGTTTCGATTTTGGCGATTTTTTTTTTATTACTAGTATATAGGTCCGATGTTAATAACGTTGGATGCGAATTGATAACCATAGTGTTACGTAATAAAATAAAAATTAAATGTATTTATGCAAAATTATTTTATAACCGTGCCTTTGCGTGATGTGATAAAACAAAAATTGAATATATGCAAACATATTTTATAACCGTGCCCTTGCGAAATTTCTCCAAAATATACGAGACAGATACACAGACAGACAGACAGACAGAAGAACGCACAGAAATCCGCTATTATATTTAGGGGATAATCTAGTAACTATAGATCTTCAGTTTTGTACTTCAAATTCAAGCTTTTACTGTATGTCAAATTCATGATGATTTTCTCATACAAACAAAAATATAACCTTTTTTGTCTCATGAACCGATATGTTGTATACTTAAATATGTATTGAAAAACATACACATATATACATATTACATATTTTTTTTAAATACACTATCTATGGTTGAATTTGGTTTGCAAAAACTGAATTTAATCTGAAAAAGGTTGAATTTGATTTATAAATGGCTAAATTTGATTTATAAAACGCTATATTTGGAGTGTAAAAACTATAGTTATTCGAATAAAACGAAATCGTCTAAATCGAAACAATCCAAAGAACACTATAAAAAATCTGTATAGTACTAATTATCACAATCGTAATACAGTTAATTTATTATAAACAATTTTTCGAATCATGATATTGATATTCAACTATCTCCTCACTAGTCAATAGTGGAAAATTTTCAAAAACCTTTTAAATCATTGTTTTTATTGATAAAACATAAAAAATATATGTATCGTTTTTTGTCATACGATTTTCAATATCATACGATGAATCATATTTAAACAACATAAAAAAAATTCATATATAACAACCTTCGATTAATTTTCTCTTCTATACAATCAAAAAAACTTACACCCAACATCAATTAATTAACAACAACGAAACAAACATATCAAACGAAAGCATTAACACAAAAAAATAGAGGACAAAGTGTTAACAACCCGACCACCAACTATAATAGCATCACCAAAGTTCTAGGCTATCTTACAATTTCTTGAATATTCATGCACACGCGCGCGTTTCGAACACGTAAAAAAATATATATAAATATATTTATATATACGCATTCGTGATATTAAAATATTCGAATTTGTATTCTCGATTCGTATTCTCGTCGATAAACGATAGATCCGGCCTTTCGAAGATTTTCACGGTCATTGCGTATAGTCGATTGTTCTCGTGTTGGTTTAACATTGAAAAAACGTATGTTTTCGAGGCACAGGTGTATTGTCAATGGTCAAATTAGGTTTTTGACGCATAATTGCGTTTAATTGATGTGTAATAGTTAGTGCAATGTGTAATTTATGCGGCTTTTATGAGCGATAAAGAAATTATGAATCTCAAGTTGGAAGGATTACGTATTTATTTGTTGATTTAATTTTTGTATCGTTCCACATGTGAATTATCTTTGAATCGATTATTTCAATTATTCAAAAAATATTATATAATAAAATAATCAATTGAATTTTGAAAACAATCAAATTTTACATCTTTATGCTTCATTACTGATTGTTCCTAATATAATCAATATATTTTATATAACCTTTTTCAAATCAAATTCAACTATCGAAGATATATTTTTTTATTGATTTTGGAATTCAAATAAGTAAAAATAATTATAAGTTAAAGCAACCTAATCGTCCATGAAATAAGAATGTTTATATTCTTGTTGTTTGTATTATATATAAAAATTTGTAAAAATCACCAGTTGACATTATCAATGTTGAATTGAAGCATATATTGTTTTTTTAATGATCATCATAATAAAACAACTGTCTTAATTATATATACTTCACCATGGTTGAATTTGGTTTATGAAAGTTTGAGTTTGGAGTATAAAAGATTTGATATAAAAAATGTTGAATTTCATTAGTAAAAGATCGAGTTTATAAGGTAAAACATAGAATTCGATCTCAAAAAGTTTGAATTTGATACGCAAAAGATTGAATTAGAAGTTCAAAAGCTATAACGAATCACATTAGATGCACGATCAAACTTTCATACATTCCTCAAGTAAAATATAATTATATTAATCACCCGAGAGATTAAATCGGAATTAACATCGTCCGACGCTCACATCAAACGCATAATTGCCCTAGTCGACAATTGCGAAATTCCACAATCCATTATTACATACCAAAACCGAAAATAAATACAAAATCAACAACGAGAAAAAAATCGTTAAAATTTTCCGCTAGTTACGCCAGAAAATCGTCACAATTATAATTGGCCGTATAGAAAGTACTCTTTTTGTGCATTCGGACATTTTTTCATTTGAACCGTTTATGAATGTCGCCGCGGAAAGATCACGTTTTTTCGTGTGCTTTTTTTTATCGACGAAGATCCGAGCTTTCGGATATTTTATCGTTACAAAACGACAACGAGCCGGTATCGGACATAATAGGAATGTGCACTTTCGCTTTCGCCCGAAGTATCCTCGACTTAGTGCATAAAGAGATCGGATAAACGTCGTTTCCTGTGTTGTTTTTGCAGTGGCGGGTTTAGCAGTTAGGTTTTCGCCTAGAAGCCCCTAATATTTTTTTTCGTGAATTATTATAGTTTTTCTGTATCGATTCAATAGATATTGTGAAATTCGAATAACTTTCTACAGAACAAAATACATTTTTTTTGTACAAAACCAAATTTTATTTTCCCATTTCTAATTTATTGTATGGAATTTTCTATTATATATCGACAATGATTTATAAAATTTTCATTTGCATACTATTTTTTTTTTCAATTTTTAAGATGTAATGGAGGGGAAGGAAAGATTTGGAACCCAACCCTGTATATTTATATATATAATGGGGCCCCCAAAAAATTTTAAATTGACTACTGTGTATTTATATTGCGCTATGTTTGTTTAATCGCTTCGTCCATGAATGAAGCAAAGAATTATGCTTTGTCTATGAAATTTAATAAAATCTGGTGACGTGTAGGTGTATAATCTAGTGTAAGTGAATCATTTAACGTCTTCCGTCTTTAAACTAGCGTTGTTTTTGACATTTTTTCGTTTTTGTAATTTATTTTATGAGCGGTTTGTCTTATTATTTGATTCTTGGATCGATTTGTAGAGAAGAATGCTAATTTCATCGGAATAAATAATCGAACAAATGAAATGTCAAGCTTGCGGGTGCAATCTGAGCATAATTGAGCATTATCAATGTGCATTTTTCTAATTTAATGATAAAATATACAATGATTAGAATTTGTTTGAAAAAATCGAATCTTCAATAATTCGAAAAAAAATAATTTTCCTGAATAATACTAAAATTCGTAAAAGGATAGCTAATAGTTATGTCAATTGAAAAAATTAAGGGTCACTTGCATGAGCAATAAGGATCACTTTGACCGCAAGGTAACAAGCCTGATCTATAATACTAAAATTATTATTTGAATAAAATCGTTTGAACATTGAACTATATTTCTAGAGAAAGCGACATTTCGAACTTTGCCTAACAGCAGCAAATCGTTTCGAGTCGTCACTGGAAATTTTGAACCATATTTCTGAAGAAGGTGACATTTCGAACTTTACCTAACAGCGGCATATTGTCTCGAGACATCACTGAAAATTTCGAACCATATTTCTGAAGAAGGTGACATTTGGAACTTTACCTAAAAGCGGCACATTGTATCGAGACATCACTGAACATTTCGAACCATATTTCTGAAGAAGGTGACGTTTCGAACTTTACCTAACAGCGGCATATTATCTCGAAACATCACTGAACATTTTGAACCATATTTCTAGAGAAAACGAAATTTCGAACTTTGCCCAAAAGCGGCACATTGTCTCGAGACATCACTGAAAATTTTGAACTATATTTCTGAAGAAGGTGACATTTCGAACTTTACCTAACAGCGGCATATTATCTCGAGACATGAACCATATTTCTTGAACCACTTTTCTTGAACAACTTTTGAACCATATTTCTGAAGAAAGCAACATTTCGAACTTTGCCCAACAGCGGCACATTGTCTCGAAACATCACTGAACATTTCGAACCATATTTCTAAAGGAAACAACAATTCGAACTTTACCTAACAGCGGCATATTATCTCGAAACATCACTGAACGCAACATAACATTCACAACGTTTTCCAATACGAACATTTTTCGAATTTCGCATCATTGCAGCTTTCGCACGGACTTCGACCAATTGCCGATCAAGATGGCGGATTCTTCGGACAACGCGTCGATCATGGACGGCCAAGATGGCCAGAGTTTCGAAATGCAAAGGAGCATCTGTGCTTTCGAATTCACACGACCTGCACGAAGGTGTTCTATGTCACAATTTCGATGCTCGCACATGTGCGTTGCACACACTCGGATGACCTGCTAACATTTCGGTGGATTTTTTTAATTTTTTTCGATAGCATGCGTTGTGTAATCTTTTGGGTATACGAAGGGAGTGTGTTTGTGGAAACGTTCAGGTTTAAATGTGAATTTTTCGACGGGAAATGATGTGTGAGCGTTTGGATAATGCGCCGAAGAGAAAGGTAATAATGATGTGTTCAGTGGAAAGGTACAGGCGTGGGTTAAATTTCAGTAATATGTTAATTTATGCGAATGACGGAATTTAATATTGTACTTCCCGTTTCCCTATTCATATAGGAAATTTGAGTAATTCGGTGATATTAAATACATTAAACCCATTATAACATTTGTGGTGGTACCCTTTATAACGTATTTTTTTCAAATGCATTCAAATTCAAATTTTTTTAAATTTTTTCAAACGTTTCATTTATTGATTTCCTTCAAATCAAAAAATTAAATTAAAAAACCTTAACCCCCTATAACGTTTCCCCATATAACACGAAACCTATCTTGACATTATAGGGAGGTTGACTGTACTAATTATTATGCACTAACATAAAAATCAATTAATTTTTCACTATTTTGTATTCTAATATAAAATAATTAATAAAAGTTTACTATTATAAAATATCATAAAGCGTTTACATACTTTTTTCATCTACTTAAAAATTTTACATCTTTATTAATTTTGTGTGACATCTCAAATAATCATATATAATACCTCTAATTTTGTGATACTAGACTCTTGTCAGTTAAAATTCTAAAGCCTATCATATTCATCCCTGTAGATATTTTTTAAAGAAAATATTATAATATTTCATATCCCTTTTCTATCTATTGATAGTGAAAACATTTTTTTAATACAAATCCAAAGGCTTATTTTACTCATCTAAATCATGTATATACTCCACACTACGAAAAAAAAACATATCTGTACTAACATCATTATATCATAACAGCATGAATTCTTAAATTTATCACGAATCTTCTAATAAGTATAATTCTCGAAAATATTTAAACATCATTAAAAAAAAATCAACTTTATCCAAAATATCATCAAATCAGTCATCTCATAGAATTACCCAAGCTTCCTTATTAAAAAAGGCCGTTTATTAATTTTCCAAGGGTGTGAATTGATTGCGCATTGAAAATAATGATTAATGATACTTAAATGATTACGAATTGACAACAATGGAATAATAGAAGAATGTATCGGTTCTATTGCAATAAATTTGTCATATGAATTGGCGATTGTGATCGAAGTAGCGAATTTATCGTTCATTATAAGTGCGTTATTCAAAAAATAAGAGAGCCATTTGGGCAATAAAAAATATTTTTTTTAATATAAAACTTATTATTTTTCACGTAAATATTCGAGACGTGTTTTATTTCGCATTTATTGTTTCGATAAAAATTTTATTATTCGGATCGGTGTTAGTTTCACTTAAAAATCAGAATATTTTACGTTCGAGGATTATTCATGCATAGCCGTCGCTTTTATTTGTTTAATACATAAATTTGTTTTATTTCATTTTCTCATACCTGAATTTTATACTTTTAGTATTGTATTATATTATATTGCTTTTTATATCGCATTGCTAATAAAATCTAATTGTATTAATTTGTTTGTATAATGTATTTATTCGCGATAGATCAATATAGAATAGTATAAATCTTTAGTCTATGCTGACATAAACTGTATTTTTTTATGTCATTTCGAATTTATCAGGAAGTTTTTTTTTATCACATATTAATTAATTATCTACTTTATTAATACATTTTTTTATTTGGATTTTAAACTATTGTAAAACGGTTAAATTAATGCATATTCAAGTTTCTACCATCGAATAAAGCTTTTCACGAGACTGGTCAAGGCTAACATTATAATAATATATTGTTTCAACAAATCGACACTATTTTAATTGCCATAAATGCAAAAGATCACATTCTCTAAAAAATTTAATAATTGAACGTTTCTTAAACTAATTTTATCATTTATCCATTAACTTTCCCATAATTTTTTAATATTATCACGAAAAATATCAATAATATTGTTTGTTTCTCTATTTTTGAATAAAATTATTATATGTATTATACTTGAAATACTTATTTTAATCAATATATTATATGTATGTTTTATGCGACGTTTATTTAATCACGTTTTTCATGAAAAAAGCAAAACACCTAACGTGTTTTGTGAAATTTAACGCCAACTATTGATACGTTGTTAGTGTTATTGAAAAATTGTATGTTTGACGTGATCTGTCAAATATTACAGTTGACGCATCTTACGATATCTTTGAGCAACTAGGAAAATTTGTATTGCTAACATCACAGTGTAAAAATGTGCTTAGAAAGAACTACAAACTTGGCTTGGTTTTTTTTTATCAAAAAAGAGCTCATTTCACATTTCAGAAGATGATCGTCAAAAAGTTACCAGTAAAAAAAATATTTTGTTTAGTGCTTCAATTTTCTTTAATTTTCACAAAAAGTGTAAGTTTTGTACGTTTTTCATGAAACCTGCCATTGCATAAACATTGCATAACATTTATCATATTCAACTGTCGTTACTTTCCACTAAAAACCGTTATTTATTCAACCATACATAAAAAAATCGATCACATATGTATAATGTATAATCCAATGAAATTTCCATCATAAAATATAGCACAGAATATTAAATTTTTATTACTATTCCATACAAAATTACAACTATTGAATATGCAAGCAAAATTTGGAAACATTTTCACGTACGTAATAATTAACATCTATTACACAATCTGTCGATATTTCGGCCGAGGTGCGCTTCGAATAATGAGATTATGTAAAAGATAACGAAAAATACATATATTTATATGGTTAAAAACGAATTCAGTGTGGAAACGTACATAATAAAACCTATAATAATCGTTATAAATCGTCGATACTGGAGGCGTGCGCTAACTTTCACTATCGGGATCCGCACGCAGAAACTACACGATGTTTATAAACGATTTAGTACGATTTATCAATGTTTATTTAGATTTGCGTATTAAAAATTGTCAATGGTGTTTGTGAAAATGATATATTATCGTTAAATTAATTCAAAAAGTGTTTCGTCTCATATTTTCGCGTTTGTTACTAGAAAAAAAAAACTATATTATATCAATTCGAAAATTGAAAGTGATCATAAAATAGTTTGTTTATAATATATAATATGATACTCGTTCGTATTCTGTATAAGCAATAAATTTCGATTAAGACATAAACGTGCAATAAAAAGCTGACAAAACCACGAAAATAATCCAAAAATATACGGCAAACAATTTCGACAAAACACCATTACATAACTATTGAAAATCACTAAACGACACCGTTATTATATCATTTGACAACATCTCCGTTTTGCGACACGCGTCAATCCGTACATATTACCTCACGAAACGCTAATTGCCCAATTGGTTATCGAACATGAACGCGCGGACTATAGATAAGAAGCGCGAAACCCGCAAACCCCACCCGAAAACCGTTGAAAATTGACTGAAATTAACCGAATTTTCGCAGAAACTTAATAAACAGATTATTATTTTATATATTCAATCGATATAAGAGTCAAATCATCGATTCGATTATTGAACATGAACGCTCGAACTATTGATTTAAAGCGCGAAACCCGCAAATCCCACCCAAAAATCGTCCAAAATCAACTGAATTTTCGCTGGAATTTTATTTAATAGATTCATAATAAGTCTATAAATTAAATCGAATGGTTAGTTTGCGGTTAGAGTGCAGTTTCGTTGTAGCGGTCGGCAACCGGCGTGACCGGGTCGTGACCAACGTCGGCACGAAAGACTAGGTCAGGAAACGAAACTTAACCGACTATGAAATAACCGTGGCGTGCAACGGTGTCTCGTGTATACATCACTATCACTGTTTATGGAATCGGCGATGATGATGATGGCTTGAATGGATAGGCGGGTGCGATGAACTCTCGTTGACCCTTGGACGATTGAATTTTTTTAGTTTTTGCTAATGGACGTTCAATTTTGTGCGAAAAAAGTCGTGAGTTTTGTTTGAAAAAAGAAGTTTTTGTATGCTTCATAAATTAATACATTATGACTTTTGTTGAGTGTTGTAGATTTTTCTTGTGTTTGTTAACAAATAACCGAGTTTTAATTCATAATACCAAAACAAGTTTCGTTATGTAACTAATTTAGCAAACAAATGCATATTATATTTCTTCATTATTGCACAAAGGATTACCCCCGATACGTCGATATCAATAAAACCACTCAAGAAAAAGTTACCATCATTGTCCATTTTTTCCGAATCGGTTTCGCACAGACGGAGCAATGAACCCGCATTAACCCACAAAGCCAGAATCGAAGATTGCGTCCGAATATTATTTATGGGATCGTTTAATGGTTTTATTGTGAGTGAGCATGGGTTGTATGACCTTTTCGTCAATTTCATAATTGGTCAACGATGGTGAAACGTATACACTATCGATTATTACTTTCGAAGATGTCATATCGTATCGTGCGCAATACTTTGTATTTGTGTTAACGTTTTTGTGCTCAATTTTTAGCATTTTGCCGAACATGATGTTAACATTTATAGAACTTGAACGCGCGGACTATTGATTAGAAGCGCGAAACCTACGAAATCCACCCAAAAACAGTTAAAAATATCATTTTAAAAAAAATCAATTAAACTCACCACTTCGGTTTCTACAAACTCAACGCCATGAGGTTGAGTCTCGTTGCTGACAACAGTCCACATCTTCAATCCTTCTTTCTTGAACAATCCTTCAGTTTTCCTCAACTTCAATTCAACAGGTTCGCCGAAAGCTTCGAATCTTATCCTATGAACGCCATCTTCCAATTCCTCATCGACGGTTAAAGTATCCTGCAATTTTCCAGGACCTCCGAAGAACTTATTGGAGAACTTGACACGCTTCAAATCGTCCTTAGATGATTTATCATGCGCTGATTTACCACCGATAGAAGATGAAAGGACATTAGAAGAGTGTCCGGCTAACACGTGTCTTTTCGACACGTGGTGGTTCAATTGGATCAATCTGTATTCAGGAACTGACGAATGATGGTCCACGTGGAAGACATTTCTGAGCTCGTCAGCCGACATGTGCTTATGCATCTGAAATTATTAAAAATTATTAGACATATCAGGTTGTGATACAAAACAAAATGTCACAATTGACACAGTTTGCAAAACATGACGTGGAATTGTGATATAAGAACGTTGTTGAAACTACACAAAGTCGTGTACGTTTAATTATTTTCGAAATCGTTTTTAATTAATTTAATAAATACAAAAAGTTCTCGTGTTCTTTGGCTACTCGTTTTTCGTAATCCTACGAATTATTCAATAACTGAATTTTAATTCTGCACAATGATTAACGCAATTATATAATTATGCACCGACATCATTAACACTGATTACCATACGAATCACCCGCGTCAATTTTCAATCTACGAGACTCTTGCTATTTCGTAGTCCGGAATTGGGAAACTTCGATTGAAAAGTTCAATTTGAAAGACAAAGACGTCGAATGGTTCCATTGCATACATTGCACAATTGCATTTTGCACTCGAAACTATAGAAGATCACGATTTGTTACGATTTCTTCGAATTAGAAGCAGTCAAGCAGTGGAAATTTTATATAAATAATATATAATCAGATTTAATGACGTTGAGAAAATTGAATTAGTCATCGCATTGAATATTCATGTCAAAAATTAATTTTATTTGAATACTAATTGCTAGACAATTACCATTTATTTAGACGAGCTCTTTACGCGTGGAATGTAGGTGAATTAGCTTCGCATTTTATTACAAAAAACGCATGCCGAGTTCGTCCTTTGTACTCTGACAAGTGTTGATTCGATTTCTCCTCTTGTTCGCTTACAATTGTATAAAAATTATATTATTATGGCGTTGCACGCGATGCGACATTTGCAAAATTGCACGCCAACTAAAACGAACTAAAAAAGACGCCGCATTGAATTCTCTAGCACAAAGAAAATAACAACAAATCGGTTTTTCATGGCTGAAATTATACTAAAGATTGTTCGTGAAAGCTGCAGGTTCGACGATTTGCTTGAAAAATTTATATAATATCGTGAAAAAATCGAATCACATATGAATATAACTTTCTATGCACGTTCGAACAATTGTAATACTGCATCTTTGAAATGATTTGATTTAAGATGAAGCTCCATAGTGAGCGTGTATTAATGTGAAGATAAATATAATATGGAACGAATAATTTCAGTTTATACACACAATCTTCATTACTTATTAATATTCACGCTTACGCTCACGTTTATGTTAAAGGTGAAAAAACACGATAACGTATATCTCTATTTTAGCCACACGTTTAGTAAAAATGCTCACATTCACGCCTTTTCTCACATAAATTTTACGCTCACGCTCACGCTTACATTCAAACTCAAACTTGCACCAACATTCAAACTCAAACTCACACAATATAAAACTTAATCCTTATCCATATTAAATAATGCGAAAATTTCCAACAATCGTTTATGCAATTGAAAACAATTCACAAACGTTCAAACAATCATTTGGGAAACTCAGATCCGAATCTAGAACCATTCGAACAATGGCCTATGTCGCAACGAAAGCGACATCCTTTATATTATTATACATTTAAAATGTATAATAAAAAAAACGATTATGATTAATTGCGCAATGGCCCGAACGAAGTGTGTCAAGTTTTTTCGAACGACTCGTTTTTTTTGTATGTTTTGTTCCGAATAACGATTCGTTTTGACGCACGTCACAACAGCTGCTTTTACGGCCAGAGCTTCGAACTCGTCAATTAAATTCCACGTAACAATACGTAACAAAATCGCGTCCCATTAATCCACTCCTACGGCCGAGATTCGATACTGTGATAATTCAAGTGGTGCTTTTTTAAAATTCGGTTTTTGCACCATTTTTTTCAACGTTGAGGAAATTTTATGGATCAGTTATGGCGGATCGGTTAACTAACATAAATTTCTTAAAGCGATAAATATCGATTAGACTAGAACGTGTTTCAAAAGCTGACACAAAACTTGTTCTTGTTTATGTTGAATCATTGTATTTTCGGCTCCGTTCAGATCCGTTTACATAAAAATTGGAATGAAAAAGGATTATTTTGACATAAAATCTGTTGATTAAATCGGATCCCCTATATATAATAGCGTATTTCTGTATGTGTGTGTGTGTGTGTGTGTGTGTGTGTGTGTACGTCTGTACGTCTGTGTGTTCGTCTGTTCGATGACGCTCGTGACTTTAAGACGACGCGTCGATACGATTATTTTTTTGCGTCTATAAAATTATTCTTCATGCGTATATGGTCTTTATG
>JAOXNN020000028.1:1766915-1783885 GCA_028571205.2 Hydropsyche betteni | reverse complement strand
TCGGGTTTTCACATTTTATCGTTTTCCGTTTCTTAACAAATCCACAGCCGATGTTATTAACATCGAGCCTATATACTCGTATTTTAATAATTACGATGATTTAAATGTCAAAGTAATTGATATATAATATTTATACATTTATGAACTATTTATTATATTGAATTTATTTACCATATTTTATTCCTAATATATACAAATCATTCAATTATTGCTAACAAATTAACTAAGTCACTTCGGATTATATCAACAACAAATAATTTTCATCAAATACAAACAATTGACAGAATTAAATCAAAATTCACTAAAATACCGATGAAAAAAATAATTAAGGACAAGTCCCCAAGACGGCCCAATTTCCAATAGTCCGAACTACATTTCCTCAACATTTTAATTGAGCCAATGTTGACATAGATAGTGCTCAGTTTTGAAATCGTTCGCGAGCCGCATGTTGTGAAACTGTGGCGTGACGCTCTCCGCTCGGCCAACGACGAAATCGAAAGTGTAGCAAGTGAGAACGAGACTGAGGCCCTCAAACTGTGTGACGTATTTATATGGCTTGTTGATTGTTAGCTTTTTTTAATATTTGAATTGTTTTAACCTGATATAATGGTTTAAATAGATTTATTAAAGATAGAATTAGTAAACTTAACCTAACATTTATTTTTTTTTTTAATGAAATTCGTATTTTTAATACATCTCTGTATAGAATATTAATACTTCATACAGATTTGATACAAAATTCAACATTTTAAAAATCATATTCAATTGAATTTAGAGTTTCAGCCTTATAATTTTTGTAAAGAAATACATATTTGTAATACATCTGTATATAGAACTTGGATACATCGTACAAATTTTACACTCCAAATTAAACTTTTTCAATTCATCTGTCAAATTCACAAGATGAATTCGATTTTTAAACACTTTTATTTGGAATCTCAGTCTAACATTTTTTGTAAAGAAATATTATACATGTATACACAACTTTTATAAAGTAATACGTCATTACAGGTTTCACACTCCAAAATCAGTCTTTTAAAAATCAAATTCAACCCTTTTCAATTCATTAGTTGAATTTGATTTGTAAATGGTTGAATTTGTAGTTTCGACCGTATATTTTTTGAAAAAAAAATACATATACGTAATAAAATTTTGATACATGCAGATTTTACATTCCAAACTCATCCTTTTCCAAATCGAATTCAATCTTTCATTAGTTGAATTTGATTTGTAAATGGTTAAATTTAAAGTCTCGATAATGTAAATTTTTTGAAAAAAAATACATAGAACTTCGATCCATCGTACATATTAACACTACAAATCCAACCTTTTCAATTCAAAAGTTAAGAGTTAAATTTGATATCAAAAATTTTGAACTTGGAATGTAACAAAATTAAAAAAAAATCACCACACATAAAACATACAACCGTCAACAACTCCCACCCAAAAAACCATCACATTCCAAAAAGCACCCATTATAAAACAATTATAATCTCTCCGTCAAAATTTACATGTAACCATCTGACACACATACGCCCAACAATACGACGTTTACCACAATTAAGCGTTCGCATGCGAAAGCACAATAATCGAAACGATTTCGAAACCGATTACATAAACACACGCAAAACTGAACCCGAACACTTTTTCGAATCTTTACGAATCGACAGGCTCTTTTCGCAACGCCCAACGCGATAAACGAATTAATTAATTCCAGAGCGCGACATAATCGTATCAAATGCAATGTTATAACAAAGTCGGTCGTTGTCTCTTACATAATCTATTTGTCGGATCTGCATACGAATTGCATGTTATGTTTTCGGTTTCGATGAGAACCTTGAATGCGTTTCGAAATTGTGTCGCGTTTATCATATGGACGATCCGTGTTGAGTTTATGAAGATGAATATTAATTCGGATGATATTGAGATGAAATTTCATGGTGAGTAATAAGTTGAGCGTAAGCGTAAACGTAAGCGTAACTCATGAGTCAAGGACAATTTTGTAAGGATGCGGTCATATGTGGATATAAAAAGGCATGAGAAGAAATTTCGTGTTTCATACGCTTACGCTTACGTCCGCTATGGAATCTCGCTTTATGTATGGTTAATGTAATTTAATCTTTTGGTTAATAAAGTGTGTATATTCTAATTTTTATGCTATTGCTGATTTTTGAATTGGAATTTAGATTTTTCGAATAATACGATCGTTTAATATAAAAATTATTCATATAAATATTCGGATTGCATAATTTCACTTAGGCACGGTAGGTTTTGAATTAATCATTTTTTTTAGCTAAAATTTAATTTAAATTTAAATTATTTTTTTAAGTACGATAAGTGAATTTTGCGATTTCGGAAAATTTGACGAATTATTTTAACGAAATCAATTGATATACTACATTATACGTTCGAATCTGATGTTGATTTAATCAACTCGGAAATAATTTGAAAAAGACTAAATTTTACATCTGAAAAACGATAAGAATTTCAAAACCGAAACAATTTTCATCCAAGAAACAATACCAATTCCAATTTCAAGGCTCTGAAAACCTAAACAACGCCACAATGTATCCATTCTTCAGCAACGATTCACATAATTATACACAATGCATAAATTTGCATTGAATGATGAGACACCTCTCAATCACCTTTCTCGGTTCGTTTGAAAACCGACAGGAAATGTCTCCGTCGACAATTTATTTGCTACGAAGCGTATTTGTGATATTTTCATATTAATATGTTAATAGTCGAGTGCGTACAAGATCGAACGCTCGTTAATTCAGCTGATTATTCGCATTGTTCATAATAAATAGCGGTGTTTTTTTTTTCGTATTGTTTATGCCGATTTAAATAATTTTTAATTGGAAAACGAAAGGTCATTGAAAAATCATGCGTTTATCGAAAGAAAAATACACTCATAGTACTTTGAGGAAGTCAAGTTCATTATTGAATTTTAATGATCGAAGTGTTTTTCGATATGATTAACACTTGTTGCATACAATAATTTTCAATACGAAAAAAACTGATTATATACAATCATTGATTGTTTCTATTATGTATTTTTTTATAAATCTTATCGAAAATATATTGTTTAGAGTTCATAAAATTAAAA
This sequence comes from Hydropsyche betteni, assembly GCA_028571205.2. Taxonomy (NCBI): domain Eukaryota; kingdom Metazoa; phylum Arthropoda; class Insecta; order Trichoptera; family Hydropsychidae; genus Hydropsyche; species Hydropsyche betteni. Next base: position 1,780,773 of record JAOXNN020000028.1, on the reverse strand, counting down.
AAAAAATAGTTTATCGCATTGTGATGCAAATTACGAACATTTCAATACCAGGATTTGACCCTTAACCGTTTTATTTACGATCGAAATATCGCATTATATAAACAATAGGAACTCTCGTCGATGTTTTTCTACAATTCACAACCTTCTTTAATTATAATTATTGTTTAAATATGTGTGTTTTCCGATTGTGTAACGAAACACGAATCGAATGTCATGACAGACACGTTTCGACCTTTCGCCCGAAATCATTCGGGGAAAAAACCGTCGAAAAAATCAAAAATGATTAGAAAACCATTGTCAGAGATCACGAGGAAATGGCAAAAATATCACTTTGCACTTCCACTTCCGGAAAATCGATTGATTAATCGCCTTTATAGCGGAAAGCGCGATTGTTGTGTATAAAATGGCAAGCGTTTACGTAAACGGATATGAAAATTTCGACGTTTAAACATCGTAAATACGATAATTGTTAGGTCATTAGAAAATTTTCGGATTCACGTGAGAAAAAGAGCCGATATGAGGAAGCCTCGAGATGAAGTCTCCGTAAATTTTCGCCATGGGATTTCGCAAACACGACACCTTAAACAGTCATTACATTAAAACGTATAAAGGACCAGGAAATCTGTCGACTGTTAATTTGAATGTTTGCGAGCAATCAAAGTCGTCCGACGCCGTTTATATACGATTTTTTACGAAACGGCGCGATGTTTTTGGCCGGGAACGAAAAAAGCCGATATGCAAATACGATATTGAATATTGTATTATAAATAAGATTTAAAAAAAACACACGCCTTGCAATAATAAATAAATAAATTAATAAATATGGCCGTGAGCGAATATGACACCTTTTAACGTATAACGAGAATTCGACACTCCGTTACGCTTATTAAGATATAAACCGTATGAAATTTTATACTTATATTTTTGAGAAAAAGGTTTCGTTTTTAAAATATTCTGATAATCATCGTATTTTTTAACCCGAAAATATTTTTGATATAAAAAATTTTAATCGTATAATTTCGTACAAATTTATTATAACAAAAACGTATATACAATACTTTTTTGCAAAGTTGAATGATTCACATCGATATTAAATTTAAATCAATCATGAATAATTTCTACACAATTAATCAAAACATATAAATAATTATCGATTCAATACAAACATCATCAATTAAGATACACGTGTAAATTATTCATATTAAATTAAAATCAATCAATATGGAAACTAATTAGTTACATCTTAATTTAATACTATAAATTTAAATAACAAATCGATCGATTTTTATACAAAAAAATAGTCCGTTTTTGCAAAATCGCCTGTTCTCAAACACTACCGGTTTCGAACACATATGTCCATATGTATTTTCGAAAAAATGCTATTTATGCGATGGCGAATAAGCCAAACCGGTCGTATGACCGAAACTCATGCACTTTCTATGTGTTACATAAAAATGTGTTATTTTAGTTGAAAAACTTACTAATGCCTTTTTGAATAATTTTGTATAAAGAACATGAACGATTATAATACTTATTTGTTTCTATAATCGATTTTTTCCAAAAAAAATATATTTTAATATTAAAATATGTCTTTGAGGCCAAAATCAAAATAATCATCAACCGTCCGATTATGCAATCGAATCTAGTGAAAATAATTCTCGAGAATACAACTTCAATACGTGCCCAAGCAAGAATTCATAAATGAAACGACCGAGGAATACTAATTAGTGCTTTTACTTTTCGCATCGAAAACACAAGAAAAAATATCGCGTCACAATGAAAATCGTTCGAAAAGCGTCGAACGTGTGAACCTCGATTGTTCAACAGCATCAATTTGACGAGTATATCATCACTGTAATTTCAACACACTAGAAATTGACACGTATAAGATTATACGACATCGAACGGTTAATCGGCTTGGCCTTCGCAATTGTCGATTTCGTTCAAATTCACCTCCAATCGCACCAGGAAATGTCTTTAAAAACTAATTAATCGATCCGCTCCAGTTTATACAAGGCCACGTGTGTCTGTTGACCTCATCGACTATAATTTTATTCATACAAACTTTCATTGAATTTCGTTCGAAATCATCGATCAAAAATCATAAATATTGATTCAAAAATTTAATTGATTCATCAAAATATAGGAAACAGAACCCATAATGCATTGAAAATCATCGAGCGATTACGATTTCCGGCTAACGGTTACATCACGCTCGTGACCCAATAATAAAATCCGAAAAATATTCATGCGCGCCATTTTTTTGTTCATTATCGCACAAACGAGATCGCTCATCGTGAACAAGTTATATTATTTTGTGTGTGTTGAATAAATCGGCTTACGTAGAACGACCGCTACACTTTCACCTTCATTAGCCGATGCTGCGTTCGACTGTGATAATGATGATGATGATGATGATGTTCGTGACGAGCCGTAGAAAGTGATCGACGTAAGAGCAAATCTCGGATGAGTATTGATTAATTAAGGATCGATTTTAATTAGAGCCGTATTGATCGAGTGTTTGGAAAATTGATAGTTTTGTCAGAGATTTCGAATATAAAAATTATTTGTGATGTTATGTATTTTTTGTAGTAATATTATGATTGTAATTTTAGATAAACACCAATTGATTATTGCTAAAAAAATAATTTTTTTTAAGAGAGCTTAATGAGCGATCAAGTATGAAACCCATCTCGAAATTTTGTATGTGAAATAATATTAATTATTATTACATTAATAACATAATTATTAATTTAAAAAAATGTATTATTATTATTATTTAGAATATAATCTAGAAGTAAATCAATTATTCAATCCAACATTGATCAACTTTATTATTGAAATTAAAATATTTTCGAACAAAAAAAAACGATTTCAATAAAACTATAATACAAAATATTTAGAAATATGACAATATAAACAATTTCATTTTCGGACATTGCGAATTTCAAAATCTCATTATAATTAGAGCGAATTAACTCACCTCTGTGTGTATGGCGGTTACAATCGGCAAAAGTAAGGCCAGCAACAGCGCTCGGTTGGCTCCCATCGTCGCGCTGGGAAATCTGTGGAACAATAAGATGCAAAAGTTAATCGACAATTAAATTAAACACATGAAAAAAAAAACGAGAGTATATGCATAACGTAACTATGGAAAACTGAGCGGAGAAGATAATATCTAAAGAACAAATCGCGCGCGCGAGCCGACAATGGCTTTGGGAAAAAGATGGAAAAAAATCCGACGTTTTTTTTTCAAATTGAGCCGTTTTGATTCGGAAGTCGTAAACTGTGAACCGATTAGTCGTTTACAATATATATTAAAAAAAACACAGTATGTCGTTAAACTTTTCTGGTGTAAAAGTGAACGTGAACGAAAGGGCTTATGTCATGATGGATTTCGTAACGGCCTTTTGTTTTGTGGATTGTATGGATTCAATTTTTGTGAGAAACTGTCGGTTTTCGATCCGAAATATATTTTTATAACAACCGTCTCAAATCATATTCAATGATCCATTGAAAACACTCATATTTTAACACTAAAACGACATCCCGATGAAAACGCTCACAATTTATCATATTTTTCTTAATAGAATCTTCATCGGAATGACTAAAACGAACTTATATATACGCAATAAATGATAATGAGGCTATAATTAAGCTATAGTCTTCACACTGCGTCGGGTCAAGATCGACGACACGAGTACAAACACGCATTTTCATACATTTCCGCGTACATGCACTTGCGGAACATCATTGTTCGCAGATTGCGATCTGTGTATTCTCGCCTGTGATCTAAACGATCGTTTCCTGGATCGATTTTATGCTAAGATCGTATGGATCTTTTGCCCTTTGATGATGATGAGTCAAATATTTCATGTACGCATCATGCAAGGAAAACTTATCGGCAATAAATTATGTATTTCAATGAAGGTAATCGAATGATTTGTTGAGTGTTCCCATGTGATAAATGGCTAATTAAAATGATTATTTTAATGTGGATATTTCCTACGGCGTATACGATTTTTATAAAAGATTGTTCAGTTTATGGTTTGTACAAACAATGCTCGGGTCGTTTAGTGAACAAAAAAATCGTGAGGAATTGAATAAGTGATTATATCATTTTTTCCGTCTTTGCATCTAAATTTTTTGTGGATAAACAATGATTTATGAACAGATGATGTGCCTATTATGACTTAATAGTTTTTTAGTTGTTGTAAATATGAAATATGAGTTATATTTCAATTCTTTGTATACAAAATAACATTGAACAAATAATAGCATAGATAACGATCTAATTTTCGAAATATAAGCTGTTTTTTTTAAATATGAGTTAACTCAAATCTTAACTCATTTTTTTTTTATTTACGCCACTTTCATATATAACGGCTCATAATGTTATTTAAGTGGCTTAAATATTTTTTAATTCCAAAAACATTTTTTTATTATAGTTATACTTAATCCCCATATTTGATACGTATAGAATCTTGAAAAAAAATAAGTCCATTTCAAGTTAACCATAATTTTAAATATCGAAAAGACAAATTCTTTAATCTCGTAACAAAAAAATGCAGTTTCGCCATTTTCAAATATAACGGCTCATATTTTAGAGATTCTTTCCTAATTTTTCAAATTTGCATTGTTTTCTCAAAAAAAAACCATAAATAATCAAGATAACATTGAAGCTCACCAAAATGGACATATGTAATTAAACAAGAATCCACTAACGACTTACTCTAAAGTCCAAACTAATAAAGGTCACATACGATCTGTGACACAATTCCGTCAAATATTCAAAACCGACCAAAACCAAGGTTGACCGACGAACCTAAATCACATTTTAGACCGAAAACATTTCGAAAAAAACAATACGATTTCGATACGTTTATAAAAAAACGGATTTGTAGGCGTTGGTCCACCTGTCCGCATGCAAAGAGACCGGTTCGTTTTTCGGACATTTCGGTCCGATGACATAACTGCGTAACAGCAATCGTCTTTTTGGCACCTTTTGACTTTTTCGTGGAAATTTGTACGCCAATAAGTGCTGGGTATGCCCCGTTTTGTCTTCGAGCTTTTAAAGTTTTAAAGTCGGGAAATAAAAACGGGTTTTTCGAGTGATCATGTTAAAAGTATTATGCATTGCCGTTTGCAGATAGAAATATGTATTCGAATACGAAAATGGATTTTTTTCCTAGAAATTGAATTTGAAACTAAATATTGTTTGGAGTCGATAACGTATCTCGTAATAAATAAAATATAATATGGCAATTTAATTTACATCACAAAAACGATTTACTATTTATCGAAGTGAATTACGATGTTTTTTTTTTTTGAGAATTTTCTCTAAACAAAGATCTCCTTTCAAATCGTTGACAATGTAAATTCAATATGCAACACATGTAAACTTTTTAAAGCGGTGACTTCAACTTTTGAAAAGTAAAAATAAAATTTTCGACCGTATCGAACGAGGAAATCGAATACGATATTTTATATAAAAAAATAAAATAATTACTTAATGCATTTACTCTTATCTTCAATACATTCAAAAAATAATCATTTTAATACGAAAATGTGTTATTAAAATCGATATTAATTCGAAGCATAATACGTTTGGACCTATAAACAATTTAACGACCCTTTCTCGCGTTATTGGCCTCATAAAAATATATATTTCAATAAAGTTTTAAACAACAATAACGTTCGTCTCAAGACAAAGGACAATTCATTCTGCGGCGCGTTTTGCATTGCGCAACAGTTGCGCAATGCCACGTTCTGGTGAGAGCAACTCTGCACGAATTTTTAAACTCAAACACGCTTCCTGATACACTTTTAAGTTGGCCAAACTGTTATTGAAAAGCGTTCGGTGAATAAAAAATGTTATACGCACGTTTTTCGCGAAAGAACCGACCGAATAGTCACGATTTTGTTTAGTATCATATCGATTTTTTTCTCAATATTCGGTTTTGATTAACAATAATAAAATATATATACATATTATAATGTGTTGAAATAATATTAAAAAAAAAATGATTTACACGAATTGTTGCGCACAAATGATTCGATTAAACGGTTACATTATTTTTTTCGATACGCATATACATAAAATTGCATGTACTGCAATTTCTTAATATCCTGTCGTTGAGAAATTTTCACTATATACGAGATATGGATCATTATTTTTTTTTTTCAAAATAATAATTCAATGTAATTGGAATGAAATAGGCATAATTCGAACATTAATCAACATATTGAACATTTATTTAATATCTGTTAAAAAACCATATATTACATCCCACACATTTGCGAAACTGTCCAAAACACAATCAATTTTTATTAGATGCTTAGATTATATAGACTTGTTATAATCTAATAATAATTTTGATAAACCAACGGCTTTTATGTATAATATTATAATCATTTTGGTCACTTTCTTCGTAACTGAGAATCGTGACTATCCAATAATTTCTCTTTCATACTTCGGCTTTTGCAATACCTTCCATCATAATTAGATCAGTCTTGATCTAATGCCATTATAAAGAGGCTCTTTCTCTACCTTTATCATCTTCAACACTTCCTGTTATCAACAGCCTTTCCAGACTAGTCTGGTCCAGTCTCGAAACGTACCCAAAAAAATTGAGAACACGTTCCTAGAAAGTAAGAAAAAACAGTCTTTCCTAAAAAAAAAGTTATTTAATCTTAATTCAATCGATGGAATTAGAATTTTATTGAAGAGAAACCCATCATTGAAAAAAAGGCACTAGGATCGAATTACTAATATATATTCTGAGGGTTCTTGGTATCAATAAAAAGCATTCTTCCATCTGCCTAAAATATGATCTCCAGTTCTTTGGATATGTTATGGGGAAAAACCAGAATAGTCACGTAAAGTTGGTGTTGATAGAAAGTTTTGATGGTAAAATAGGGAAAGAGTGAACCCTAAGATCAAATTATTCTATTTTGGGGTATCTTCGTGTCAGGAAAAGGCTGTCTTCCATCTGCCTCAGATATAGTTTACAGTTCTTTGGACATATTATGAAACGAGACCAGAATAATTTTGTAAAGTTTATATTGATAAAAAGTTTTGAAATTTGAGGGAGAAAAAGAGCTCCAAGATCAAATGACTATTCTAAAGAATATTGGTGTCAGGGAAAGGCTGCTTTTTACCTCCCTAGAACATGACCGGAGAAGGGATCAGAATAGTCTTGTAAAACCATTATTGAAGAGCCTTAAAATCGAATGACTCTATTCCAAGGTGTCAAGAAAAGACTGTTTTTCACCTGCCTAAGAAATTTTATGAGAAAAGATCAGAATAGATTGAAAGTGTTAATTGCAATAGAGAAAGAGGAAGAATCCCTTCATGATAACTTGACTTGAGGACATCGACTTTGTATTATACATGTAATAAAAAATTCAACATTTCGGCAGAATTGGAAGACAAAAACGATTGAATCACCACGATCCTCAATCATGAAAAAAGCGACTACACAAACCGTTATTCAAAACCCAAACGAAACCGAAAGCGACGACGCCACAAAACGAAAACAAACCCACCACAAACAATAAATCGTTACAAAAAAAACCTTAAAAAAAAACAATCTAAGTCATCGCTCCAACAATGTAAGTCAGACGGTCAGCGCCGCCGAAGAAGCGGTCACGCGAGAGCAATCAACTCCATAACGACGATTATAACTCATCGGTTTCGGTTTTCGGAAAATTATCTCGATCGGAATGTTCTTCGGCGTTGGATTTATGGATTTGGCGATCGATCGGTCGACGTTCGTGATCGTGTCGGCGTTTTTTTCGTCGACGAAAAGCTGGCGGGGTTCGATGCACGCTCGGCGTACTGATAATAACGGGACAACGAAAACGAAAGTGGCGCTTTGTTGTTGTGGATTTTAGTTTGATTGAGTGTGGGTTTTGGGAGGTGATTATGTTGGATGATTTGAATGATGAGTTTGTGAGTGGTTCGTGGATTGTGGTGAGTTGTGTTGGTGTTTTTGCGGGGTGATATATGAGTTTTTTGGTGGATGAGTTTGTTGTTGAAATGTGGTAATTTTGTGGGTTTGTTTTTTTAGTTGATAAAATGTTATATGAAGCTTTTGCCTATTGTAAATAAAAGTTCTTATTGAGAATTTTGTTAGGTGCTAATTATAAATATAGAATAAAATATTTTTTTTAAATATTATATTAAATAACGATTTGGTGATCGAGATTTAATTGAATTTTTTGAAAGAAATATCAACTTTAATATAATAATAAAACTCCAATAATACTATTGGATATAAAGAGTATATTATCAAAAAAATCATATGATCAGTTTTTTATAAAATTTTTCCGCAAACAATAATTGAAAAATTGTTAAATTTAACTCATGAAAATTTTTTTTTTACATCCAATTCGTATTAACATCTCGTTTTAAAAAAATATACCATTGATATTTTCGATCACTAAAAAAACCACAAATTTCAAAAAACAATTGAGTAAAAAAATCTTAATATTATTATTATCATCAATATTGTTTATAAAAAAAACCCTTCTCCAAGCTCCAACAATGCTCTAACTCCAAAGAATATATGTAAAAAATTCTTGATATTATTATTATTGTTGCTGTTATTGTTATTATTATTATTATTATTATTATTATTATTATTATTACTGATATATAGGCCCGATGCTAACAACATCGGCTGTGGTTTTGTTAAGAAACGGAAAATGATAAAATGTGAAAACCCGATTGTGTGAACGCGAAATGTGTACCCGCTTCGAATATTTAATATTTAATTAATAAAATCGAAATAGTTCATTTGTTATTTGTTTGTGACATATAGGCAAAGCCAGAGGTAGAAGCTACCCAATGCCCGTGCTCGATTTGAATATTTAATATTTAATTAATGAAACCAGTTCATTTGTTATTGACACAATTACGACATATGATCATCATCATCATCATCATCATAAAAAAATAAAAAGTCGCAAGCGTCATCAAACAGACAGACAGACACACACACAGAAATCCACTATTATACATTGGAATTATTATTATTATTATTGTTGTTGTTGTTATTATTATTATTATTATTATTATTATCATTATCATTATTATTATTATTATTATTATTATTATCATTATTATTATTATTATTATTATTATTATTATCATCATCATTATTATTATTATTATTATTATTATTATTATTATTATTATTTATAAAAAAAGTCTTCTCCAGACTCCAAAAAATCAAAAAACCTAACCTAATCAATTCTCTTTAACAAAAACCGCGAATCTATCGACAATTTTCCATGAAAAGCCGAAATTTTCCAGCACAAATCCACGAACACATTCGCACGATCGATCCCACATGTTATTTGGTCGTTTTTAACAAAGTCGTGTTGTCGTCGTAAGTCTAAAATGTGACTTTCACCGCAGACCGCGTTATATAAGGCCGCCGGGGCCCGGTTTCGCGGACAGAGGCTCGAAATCGACGAATTATCGAATATTCCCAATAAATTACCGATCGATATTAAATGTTGAGTCGTTTTCTTCGACTCTTCGTTGATATGCGAAATTCGGCGGTCGTTTTGTATTCAATTTCGACTGCCGACTTCCGATTTTTATGGTGGATTTGTATACAATTTCGCTTTTTTTCGGCTTCCGATTCGGATAGGTTTCGTAACGAGCGAAGCCTTGAGACCGTTTTTATTCGAACTATTACGCATTTGTGTGTTTTACAAATGAGGAAGATTGTTGGATTGTGAAATTGGTTTTGATGATCTGAAATTGGATCTAGGCCATATCGTTTTTGTATGAATATCGCTTTCGTTCGTGATTTGATTTTTTTTCATAGTGTTTTATGTCAATATGATTGTTTTTTAATTCGCTGGTATATAATTATATGAAATACGACCTCGTATATAATTTGATTATCGTAAAAATATAAAATTTTAGCAACTCCTTATAAACATGTACTAATACAAAAATTCAATACATTATCTGAAAAATTAAGCATTTTTCGTGAGAACACAAATAAAAATATATTACCAATATACATACAAAATTCGACAAACACATAAATCAAATGCAAATAATCGTTTCGCGAAATCAAACGTTCGCATTAATTAAAATTATAATTCGTAGAAATTTAATTATGACTCTTCTGCATGCGAAACGTAATAATTAACAACATAAACTCGATTTGTATAAGTCTTATACAACAATAAAATATCGCTTTATTAATACTGGCCCGAAGAGATATTCTACAAAAGAATATTTTCGATTAACACAATAAATTACGAGACGGATCGTTTCGCATAATATAAATTAATTAATATGTGCATTTAATGCGTCGGAAAAAATATTAATTTTGACGCCGAATCTTATAATTGTATGCGTATGCAAATTCGCATATATATAATACGATGCAAATTATGCAAAAAATCAAATGCGAATCCAAAAAAATATATATATCGCGAACTATAGGTCAACCGATTCTTATGTATAATTTATTTATTTTTCTAATTATTTTTATTGGGCAAAAAGTCGTAAATCTTGCATTCGAGAATCACGCGCCGTATATAATGATAAAAGTCTAACTAGACATTGCAAAAAAATTGTATTTGTAAACAAAAGAATAATAAATAATCCGTTAAAATAACTTGGCTTTGTTGTGCCGATTCATTATTTATTTTGTTTTTTTAAACTTTTTTTTAATGAGGAACTCTCAAGGTTGACGACACCTGATTTGTCTGCCGGTAATCGTTTGCATGAAATACAACGTATATTTATAATTAACATTAAAACATTTAAACACATAGTTTTCGCAACTCTCTTCAATCAAAATTATGGTAATCTAATAAAAAAAAAACTGATAGTTTTTTATAGACTTCAAACAACCTTAACCGATATTGCAAAAATGAATCATACTTCATTCATTTTTTTTTTAATTTGCCCTAACTGAACAAACAATGGTAGAAACAAAGGCTTAAAAATAGTTTACGATTGACCTTTATGATCCCTTTCACTGGTAAGAAATAGAACTTGCTCAACATTGCAAAATAGACCTCAAAATGTCAAACGTATCAACGTGAAACGATGAGCCTATTCCGATTAAAGAAACGATTAATCAAAATGACAAAAATGTATTAGATACGCTTTTCGATTAGATAAAATGTTGTATACTATTAAGGTGATCAGATTTCGAAAATGTCAAAGGTATTTGACAAAAATAATAGGTCTAAAAATAGTTATTTGAAATACAAGTGTTAATTAACTTATCGTTTCTTATTGACAAAAGTTTGCCACATGTCAAACATTTACATAGTTTTATTTTTAAATTAATTAAAATAGGATATATTTTCTAGATGACAGAATTTTTGAGGAGGAAAATATTTTTAAAAGTAGAACAGCCCTTCTTAAAGTGGGATTTTTAGTCAACTTATTATAAAGTAACCTATTTTGAAAATTTCAAGATGAGATACTAGAAAAAAAAGTAAAAACCAACAGATTCAGAAATTCAAATTGAAAAAAAACTTTTTTAATGCCTTTAGTTCCATGTTGACAAAATATCGCCTCATGTCAAAGGTGCATTTGGTACGTTTTACTTTTAATTTAATTAAAATATGATAATTAGAATACAGGAAGATAATTTTCTCTCAAGAAAGACAAAGTTCCCAAAAGAAGACAATGTTTCCAAAAGGAGGACATAAAAGACAAAGTTCCGAAGAAAAGATCAATCCTCCGTAAAGGAAGACGTCTAGTTAACTTAAACCTATGAAATTGAAACGATATTTTAGTTTTTCAAATTCTAAATACTCAATTAACCAATCACACAAGACAAACACAACACGCGAGTAAAAACAATTTCAAAAAACATAAATTTCAAGCGTGCAAACTTTCTCATTAAATAGTTTTGTTACACGTTAAAACAAAATCACATATAATTTAATGTAACAAAATACCCATTCTGGATAAACGTAAGTGTCAAAAGTGTCACAGACATCGTTCAAGCACCATTTCGTCATATAAATGACGTACTTACACTGCCAGAACGTAAAAATACACTAATTTCGTAAATGTGTCATTTCTCGGTTCGAGTATTTGATTTTTTTAATAACCTAATTCACACGAACATTAAAACGTAGTCGCATTATAAATAATATGAAATGATGTGTCCAATATGTATTAAATGTTAAACAAAGAATAGAAGCATCAATCATGTGTCATTTTTATATATTATATAAAAATTAATTTAATGTATGTTTTAATAAAATCGATCCAAAAATAATTGCAAGTGTTGCCATAGTAAAAAAAATTCAATACGTTTGTCATTTACGGATACAAAAATATGAAATGATTTCACATTTATTTTATCGGGTATCCAATCTCAATCATCGAAAAGGTTATATAAATCGCAAAAAGATCATTCGAACGTCATTCTTTCACGACAAAAATTTTACACAATCATCTTCAGATCCTTAAAACATCGATTTGATACATCTACCATTTATCATTTCCAATGCAGCACATTTTTACATTTAATTGAACGAAAACCCGATCTGGGTCAACAAGATAGCTACATAAATCTCAGAACGATCATTTGAACATCATTTTTTCACATCAAACATTGCCAAAATATAAGAACATCAATTTGATACGTTCATTATTTATCGATCAGAATATATTAAACGATTTTAGATTTGATTGATATTTGAATTAATAAAAATTATTAGAATATTATTGTTTTTAATATAATATTATTGTCAGAATCTTAAAGCATCAATTTGATATTAATCGTCGATTTATTTTAATAGATATTGATATATTAGACAACTCCGTTTTTCTAAACAAGAAATATAAAAAAACACTAGTTTCCTTTTACTTTAGCAAGCTTTTGATGACTAATTATGTGTTTTTAATAGTTTTGTATCGATATTGATGTTTTTATTCTTATTTATGGATTAAATACACAATAAAAAAAGATTTATCTACCATTTTACTTTTCATTTGAGAATCATTACTGCAAGTGCAAAATTTTGAAATTTTTTAGAAACCGAAAAAATAATAATAATTCTAAAACTATAATACTTTAAACTAACGTATGTTTACTTTTAAATATTTCAAAGAACATGACCTATCTCCTCTTTAAGACTTTGGATCACTCAGAATATCTGTATACAAAACAAATAAATACAATCACGTATTTTACACATGATTGATTCTATACCCAATCTGATCATCAAAAAGACTAAAAAAATTTATACATATAATTTGAACTTAATTTTTTTGATCAATACTATACACAAATTTTAACAAAATTAAAAAGAACATCAATTGATAAATTATACCCAATATAATTATACCCTATCCCCTATATATAATAGCGGATAAATCTGTGTGTGTGTTTAACTGTCCGTCTGTCTGTCTGTCTATGACTCTTATGTTCTGGAAACATTTCGCAAGGGCACAGTTATAAAATATGTTTGCATATATTCAATTTTTGTTTTATTACATCACGCAACGGACTCAAACTCACTTTTTTATAAAATAAATTACACACTAAACACGTCAACTTGATATATTTTCCATTAACCGATTTCAATACGCGTAATTTAACCGATCTCACTGTCCCTACACCCAATCCGGCCCGACAAAAAGTCAAAAAAACCACAGAACCACGACTCGAACGCAATTTTTTCCCGACGAATATCAAAAATAAACACTTGCAGAACCTAAAAACGTCGATTCGATACGTGTATCATTTCTCGTTTCGAGCACGTGAAGCGGTTTTGTTACGCGCGTCGCACTATGTGCAACTTTCGCTTTCGTACGCGCCACATACGAACTGGTGCACGCTTATCGCGCTCC
>JAOXNN020000028.1:1747215-1757940 GCA_028571205.2 Hydropsyche betteni | reverse complement strand
TCATCATCATCATCATCATCATCATCATCATCATCATCATCATCATCATCATCATCATCATCATTATCAGTATCGTTAGGGTCGTTCATTTAAAAGTCGCGGAAAAATTAAAAAAAAAATCGCAAGCGTCATCGACACGGACGGACACACAGAAATCCGCTATTATATATAGGGGATTCCTATCCCCTGACAGGGGATATATATATTCATATGTCATAATTTCATTCATACATGTATGTCATAATTTTCAATATTTATTAAAATTCTAATGTATGAAAAGTTCGATATTTCCCAAAAGAAAAAAAATTAGACAATATTTGTTTAACTTCATGGTAAATATATATTATAAGATTTAAATATGTAGAAATATATTAGTTAGGGCAGAATGATCATCCGAAATACAAGAAATTTCGTATTTTTACTGGTTTGTATATAAAAATTTACAAAAATCACCAACTGTTGAAATTGATAAAGTCAAATTGAAGAATAGATACTATTTAATTGATTACTATAACATGAAAACGATCTTAATAATATAATATTTTCTAACATATTAATCTAATTCGTAAAATATTGAATTTATCATGAAAAGATTGAATTTGATTTAAAAAATGTTGAATTCGGAATTAAAAAATATTTTGAACACTTCCTAAACACAATCTTCAAAATTTAGCGAATTCACGGCAACATTTCGATGCACATGCGTAAATAATGCGTCTTTTCGCATTTGCAATCCTGTTTTGGGGCGTAGTACATATAATACATACGAAATGTGGAGCTAGGTCGACGATCCGAATATAACCGCTTTGGATATTACTTTACAACCTGTGCTTCTCAAATTGACATCATCGATGATCCTTGAAATCGTATAGAGCGTTTTAAGATCTTTCTTGAGGCTTAAAAAGGAAATTTCGTTAATATATCTGTCGTACAAATATTAAAATTATTGTATTTTCGATTGACTCGAGTAGTTTATTGAAGAACCTAACATAAATATTATACGGTGAAAAACGTTTAACATAAAACTGACGGGATTAGGGATGTCATAACCAATAAACTGATTTACTGGTACATGACCCAAATCACAGTTCGGTGATTTACCTGTAAAAAAAAATGTGGTTCGAATGTTTTTGAAGTGTTTTTTTTTTTTTTTTAGAAAATATTTTTGAAAAAGTTGGTTTTTTTTAAATGAAAATTTTCCCTATATATAATCACAGATTTCTCTGTGTCTATTCGTTCATTCGTTCGAATGGTGCTCGCGACTTTTTCTAGTAATATGGTCTTTATGCGTATACAGTTAACGTCTATAATATGATGCTTATTACGCTCGTGACTTCGATATTATATTATGGTCTTTATGCGTCTATAATATAATGCTCATTACCTACTAACTACTGACTTTGCCCATATGACGTCTGGTGACAATAACAAATGAACTATTTTGATTATATTAATTAAATATTCAAATCGGGTACACATTTCGGGTTCACACAATCGGGTTTTCACATTTTATCATTTTCCATTTCTTAACAAAACCACAACCGTTGTTATTAACATCGGGCCTATTTACTATTGTATTATAAACCTCAAAAAGGACCGAAATACTTTTTCATATGAATAAATTTTCATATTCGACGCCATATAATTTTATCAAACCTACCGTATCCTTTCTAACCAACCGATTTTCACATCAAAAATTCTCTACTTGAACAACTACCACCGCACATACAATCCGAACGACCACACATAATCAATATAGAAATTCAGCACATTACAAACATAAACGAATCAGACCAAAAATTTCTCCTCTCGAGAATACATTAAGCATTGAGCAATGCATCCACTTCAAATAGCTTTCATCGCACAAACCTTACTCCGATCCGATAAAACACATTTCGTAACAAGGACGGATAAGCCGATGAACTTTCGAAGATTAAATTACACAACCGCAACCCGCAACGACGTGAAAAGGCGACCTCAGGCCCGCTCGGAAAGTGTTAAATTCGACAATTGGGAGCCCGAGAGGCGGTCACGTAAGAGGAAACCATTTCGCTTTTGTAGAGAGTTGCGCAACCGGCGGCCTTGCGTGTTGTTCCGAAGAAAGTGTTATGTTGATGACGTTGACGTTGACGTCGACTGAGTGTGGTGCATTCGCGGCGGGCGACGGTGTGCGCGGTTTCGGCTATGCGAGTTTTCGCGTTTGTTTTGGCGGTTATTCAATTGAAATTTTCTGTAATGTCGAATTTGTCATGTATAATTGATCGATGGTGAAACTTTCCGGGAACCATAGGTTCTCAAAGTGTTCCATACGGATCCGTAAAGAGCGGCTGGGGGTCCCAGTTTGAAAGAGAAAAAAGGGGGTCCACGAGATGTAAATGGGGGTCCGCGTATCAGATTCATTTAAACTGCGCACATCCCTATATATAATAGCGGATTTCTGTGTGTGTGTGTGTGTTTTTTTTTGTGTGTGTGTACGTGTGTGTTTGTCTGTTGGATGACGCTCGCGACTTTAAAACGACGCGTCGATACGATTATTTTTTTGCGTCTATAAAATTATTCATCATGCGTATATCGTCTTTATGCGTATACACTTAACGTCTATAATATCATGCTTATGAAAGCGTCTCTATTGACTTATGCAATAGTCGATTATTACGCAGTGAAAAAAATATTTCAATCCCCTATATACATGTATCCCCTATATATAATAGCGGATTTCTGTGTGTTTGTGTGTGTGTTCGTCTGTTCGATGACGCTCGCGACTTTAAAACGACGCGTCGATACGATTATTTTTTTGCGTCTCTAAAATTATTCATCGTGCGTATATGATCTTTATGCGTATACACTTAACGTCTATAATAGCATGCTTATGAAAGCGTCTCTATTGGCTTATGCAATAGTCGATTATTACGCAATGGAAAAAATATTTGAATCCTCTATACATGTATATAATCACCGATGACAGATGTCTGTGTTTGTTTGTGAGGCTCTCGACTTATCGCTCCTATTTAGCCTGTATGCCGTTCAAATATAACGGCTATAATCACTACGCGAGCTCCAAATTTAGTCTTTATGGTCATTAAAATGACGGTTATAATCATATCCTATATAATCTTGTATTCTGGAGACATTTCGCAAGACCACGGTTATAAAATAATTTTGCATAAATATATTCAATTTTTATTTTATTGCGTAATAGTATGGTTATCAACAACCAATGTTATTAACATCGGGCCTATATACTAGTAATAAAATAAACAAAACCCACATTTTTTTTACCAATCACTAATTTTCTTTCGAAAAAATAAATCAGTTACAAATCACTAAACGTGGAGATTTACGACTGTACCTTATGAATTTGAAGTCAATTAACCAAATGATATCGGAACATGAGTTTTATCATATATTCATTTTATGTAAATAATTTTTCTCTAATATGGTTCATGAAATCATAAAAAAATTTAAAAACAAAGAAAATAAATTTGCGATTGTTGAATTTGTATTGGAAACGATTTAGTTATAAACACAAAGGGAAGTTCCTAATTAAACCGTTAAAAAGCTTAAAGGGTTATTACTAAAAAAATACTTAAAGTTTAAAGGGTGAATTTGGTTTGAGAAAGATTGAATTTTGAGTTTAAAAGTTATATTTAAAGGCTACATAATACTAGAAAGATTTTTCTATCGGCCCAATTTTTTAAATAAAAAATATTATACAATAAGAAGTTCATGAACGTAGTTTGTACGGAATTTCTATGATTGGCTTTACGTAAGGGAAAAACTGTGTAATGACCATGAAGCAAGAAACGGAAATGGACCCAGCGGTGGAAAAGCGGTTTTTCTTCCGCACTATCATACGCACGAGTCACCGAGCATTCAATGCTCAATTGAATTCGACACAAGCGAAAACCCATATCAACAACTTTTCCATTCAAAACATCACGATCAACTCACTACTATTCGAATCCGAACTCGATTTTTCACTACGATTCGAATTGTCGAAATTCAAAAGCATTCAAAACGGACTTGTGTACGTCGAATCTCGTTACGTAGACCGTTTCGGTACTGACTGTTGCGGTAGGTCTCGGGATCGTGTCGACAAAAGCGAAAGTTGAGCAAAGATGGTCGGTTCTTGTGTGAAAGCAGTCTTCACCGATGACCCAGACTTGAGGGAAGATCGATCTCTTCGCGGTGCTCGAATGGGAACAATGATGATCGTTTGAATCGGATTTATATAAGTTTTTTTTTGCTTTGAATTGCATATTTTTTCGAAAATCGGTTGATTGAGGAATTTTGTTGATTGTTCTTTTTTTTTTCTTTTCATTTTTGACTGCACAGATCTCTTTAAGCGATTACTTATCAAACTGACCGTAAATCCAATGATTGGGGAATTTTTCTTAGTGTAAATTTTTAAAAATGGTTCTGAATCAATCTCTTTTCAGCATTTGAATAAAACCAATGATGATCGTTTAAAACGGATTTATATAAGTTTTTTTGATTTGAATTGCATATTTTTTCGAAAATCGGTTGATAAAAGGATTTTATTCACTGTTCATTTTTGACTGCACAGACCTTTTTTACGATGGTTTATCAAACTTCATGTAAATACATTAATTGGTGAATTTTTCTTGAATTATGTTATATTATATCAAAGTTGATTGGAATGGTCATCACTTAGTAATGAATCGATTGTTTTTTCTTTAATGAAAATTTTTATAAATGGTTCGGGATCAGTTGATCTCTTTTCAGCATTTGAATAAAACCAATGATGATCGTTCAAATCAGAATTATATAAGTTTTTTCGATTAGAATTGTACATTTTATGAAAATCGCTTGATTGGGGAATTTGATTCATTCGTTTTATTTTTTTGGACTGACCGCACATAGCTCTTTATGCAATTACTCTTACAAAGAAAACTGTCCATAAATCGACTGATTGGGGAATTTTTCTTATAATTTATTTATATTGAGAATAATTAGAAAGATATACGCTTAATAAAGAATTAATGAATGATTGATGCTTGTTTTTTTAAGACCATTTTTATAAATAGTTCCTGACCATTTATGTATTCAGTTACTGACCAAACAATTAATAGTCTTATACAAATAGACAAAATTAAAAAAAAACATCGATAATTCGACAAAATTACTTGCAAATTACCTATATTTTTTATTATTTGAACAAAAATAAATAAAAAATCATATTTAATTGATGATTTGTATGCAGTATAATCGAAATGCACCCAAGCAAGTAATCCCAAGAGTGTGTCAAGTGTCAAAGGTGATCACTGCTCCTGCGAATGCAACTCTCGCTTTTTGAATTGAATTGTAAAATGGTCAACTGAACGATGTTCAATAAATCGTCGAGTGTTTAAAGAATTACGAAATCATCTTTTCGCAAGCGGTGTCAAATTACGTGTTAATTCATGAATATAAGTTTTAAGGAAGTCAGACTTTGACAAAAAAAAAATGGGTATTTGTTTCGAAAACATATGCTCAATTTAAAATTCACTTTAATATAAGTTGACTGCGAAATCTCGAAAATTGACTATTATAATGACATATATTTAACAACATTCGAGAAAACAATTAGAGAATAAAAATAGTATGTAAAAGCTGACGCTTCATTAAATAACATTTCCTCTTCGTGTTGTTAGTTTTGTAAAAACGAGCATGATACTACAAACACTTTTTCCTCATACTATATTTTTCAATGAACATCAACTTCCTGAAGACTCAATCGCTTGTCATATCTTCAACATACACAGCGATGACGCAACAATTGTTATACCGAAACAACATAATTGAATAATTTATCAACATTTTCTTTGCGAAAATTCCGTACTTATATACGTCACAGTACAAGAGTATTTCAGTCAATCCATAAGTTACATCGTATTTTTTCGATGGTCAAATATTTTTCTCCTTTCTCCGGATAATATCTGTGTTCTGAAGTATTCTGTTATGAGGAAGTTACTTCTTTTTTAGCTTTTTTTAAGTTTTGATCTTGTCAGTGAAAAATAAACATTCTTTAGAATTTTTTGGAATGTCTTATAATAAAGTGTGTTTATATTATTTTTCTCTATACAAATTTTGTAAAAATAATAACACGATACATTAGAGATGTGGTTAATATTAGAATCAATCAGTTGTGGTTTTCAATATTAAGATCTTCAGATTTTTCGTTGACGTTACATTGACCTAACACTTTTGAATCGGCCATAAATATATAATATATCATCAGAGTTGGATATAATTAGGTTTTTTCAAAAATTTCATTTATTTTGATCAAAATTTCGTGTTGTATAAGGTTTGATTGAGTTGGGTCAAATATACATGGACTAATAATATACATAATCTGCGATACATACAAGTACAAAATCCGAAATGTTTAATCCAAAACATCATTACCAAGATTTTCTCTAACAAAAACATCCATAATTATATACAGAAACGGTATCCAAAACGACTGTCAATCTTAAATGTTAAATTCCAAACATCAGATCAATCACCTTGCAAAACCGAACGTCGCAACGATTTCGAAAAACCCAAAACGAAACCCACCATAAAGCAGGCCGTTTCGAAAAATCGGACATCGCCACAGTAAAATCCATCATCCCCGGTCTCCAAACGATGCACATCCAAACAGTTTGTTTCAAAACCGAGTTACATAAGCGAGATGCAATCGGTTACATGCCATCGTATCCTCATCATCTCGGGAATTAAAGATGAGGAGCGACAAAAGAGTGGCGAGAGGACGTGCCACGAATGCTTGTTGAGGACTTTTGGAAAAAAAGCCGAACATAATGCCGGTAAAATGGACGAAAAAAGCCAACTGCATAAATTACGTTGGGTGATTCAACTCTGAAATCGAGAGTGTTTCATATTTCGGGATGGTAAACGATGGTTTGATAGTGATTAGTATATCGTTGATGTTGTGAAAAGGTTATTGTTGTAATTTTATACTTTTTTTTTAAGAATCAATTTTTAATATTTGTGTTGAAAAGGTGTGTTTTTGACTTTACTGATAATTGCAAAGTATCAAAAAATACAATCGTAATAAATAAATGAAATATTAGAAATTTTGTATGGGTTTTTTAAAAGTTGTTTGAATTTTCCTTGATTTTTTTTTAAATATTATCCTCAATTTAGAAAAGAATAAAAATATCAAGGATTTCAATCAATTTTTATACGAATAATATTTCAAACACATTTGACTTTCAACTATTTCGAAAACTCAAACAAATAAAAATAAAAAAACATCCGATTCATTCAAATTTTTTTATATAACACATACAAATCGTCGCTGATTTAACACGCGTATGACGCTCTGCCCCAAATCCGAAACGCGTACGCACAATTTTTCACTTCTTTGTCGTATTTAGGTCACCCGAACATACATTTTTTTTTTCAAATTAAGCCACGTACATTATCTAGGTCCGATTTCGCTTTGTACAAAACACTCCAGAGGCGAAAGGTCGTATCGCTCGAAAACGAGAAATCTTGCACAGCGTCCTTCGTCCGCGGTACGTTTTGAAAGTGCAAACCGTAGACCAAGGTGAATATCGACACTGTTGTGAAAACGACACAACACCCATACGACACAAACTAGTTTTAGAACCGTCGAAAGGGATCCCGAGCCGAAAAAGCGCCGAAAAATCGGCTGAAACCCGCCACTTTCGACGGGCGAAAGTGTTCTTCGGATTCGTTATCGAATCCCAATGCGCGGACGTGTACAAGAGGTTTCGTGTTCGTTTGTGTTGTGGTCGAAGTCGCCAAACTTCAATTTTGGCTGTGAATTAGCATAATTAGCGTGCGTTGTCGTCGGACCGCAATAACGTGTTAAAAACCCGTACTAGTAAAGGCGACAATTCGAAAAAAATTGTGTGCAATGCTATTTTTTGAAATATGTATACTATACGTATTTATAAATGTTTAAGGTCAAAATTGAGAAAGGCTAACTGGACGATTCCGAAGGTTTTGTTTAACTTATAAATATTTAAAATTAACTTCTGAAAAAAAATTGAGGCAATTCAATTATTTATATCGATCTTATAGTATAATTTATAAACAATAGAACTTCTATTATCTGGATTATTTAAAAAATAATAATAGCTTTCTTTGCTTCGTTAACTATTATCTTAAATACACTATCAAAGCGATTACATTTTATATTTATAGATTTTGACAATATTAAAAGACCAAAAATAATAAAAATAAATAGACTATAAATACGTTTAAAAAATACTTAAAGATTGTGTGAATAATTATGCATACCAAAAATTTCTGTAAATTTCTCATCTCAATCCAAATTTTTCGCTATCCAGACCATTTTAATCCCTATTGATTCCGCATAAAAATTTAACTGTAAATACATTTAAAATATCAATAATCGACTAAATATATGAGCTCGGAGAGCAAAAAAAAACGAATTTAACAACTCCAATTGATTTAACCGAATCGGAAAAAAGTACGATTCATTCTGCCGGTCGAATTTGCGCTTTCGAACCGATTACGAAATGTTACGAATTCCGTTCGTAACGCTTCCGCAACGTTACAACGTTGTAGCGATATAGTAAAATAATATCTGATTGCGATCGTAGTGAAAATTGCTTACAAATTATTGTGTGTCGTGTGGAATCGATGGTGGTGATTTTTGTCGAGACTCACAAAACACGACTCGGACAATTCTAATGGAATGCAAATTTGACCACTTTATTTTACATTTTTTCCGTCTCGTACACGTTTTCAGATTGAAAATCTCTAGACGCTTTTTAGAGGTCAACGATATGTTTTTTTTTTTTTTCGATTATTTTTATACACACTTCAAAACGGTCAACGTGTATTATTCAAATGCGTGCGGAAGTCTTGTGAACCTATTTTGAAAAAATCGCTTATCATAAAAACGAATATCGACTTCGTATGACACTATTAATTCACTGATCGACAGATTTATAATTTATCATAAATTCTTAACGAATTTCATATCGAATTTGGATGCTCGGACAATGTCTATAGACCTATACGGTTTACGACTGTGTAAATTTTACGATGCAAAAAGAGCCGTAATATTATGTGTGAATTTCTTTTAAATACTTTTTAGAATCTTTTTCGAGACGTCCATAAAAATAAACGTTATGCGAGATTACACAATACGAGTTTTTCAACTTGAAGGTGAGTGGATGCATTCGAACGCGAAAAAGTATAATAGCTTATAAAAGCATATTGATTTATTTAAATTTTTTTTTTTTCGTTCACTCCATCCGATTTTAAGTGCGATATGATTTATAATTAATTTTCAGGAAAAAAAAACAGTTGAAAACGGCAAAATTTCGTAATTAGCGCAATTATACGTAATCGCCGAGTGATATCAACTGGCGGATAAGCGCGAAACCCGAACGCGCAAAATTAACTTTTATTACGTTATAAATTGTAATTTCACTCGTTTTATATCAATTTTTTTTAAATTCATTTTTTTTCATGTAGTTTACATTACGTTACATGTGCTCATTGTGTTTCGAATTATCGAATTATAAGAGAAATCCGAACTATCATCCAATTCTGTGAAACCTTTTCAAAGAGCAATTTTCTGTCATTCGTTGCGGTAGATGATGTGTCGTTGCAATTCTGCAAATTTATTCTTGTCTCCAAGCAAACTTTATACAATGACTATTCTATATTATACATGAATTTTCAATATAATAAAATCGACGAATATAATTTCATTGTTTCGAAGTTAAATTTTCTTTTTCAACAATTTCACGTATACGAATGCATTTTTTCATTATTTTACGCGTTTTTACTCAATTTTTTTTATTTGAAATTTTCACCCCTTACAACCAGCCGTCTACTCGTTTAACCCAAAGACCGACAAATTTCACTTCGCGCCGCAAACGCCGAGCAAAATCCCAACCGACGAGTTCCGCAGAAAGCCAACCCGACACTTGCACAAGAGACCATTGACAACACTTACCGAGAGTGAAATGAACGGCGGCCGCAGAGGACAACACAAGCACCACACACAACCACACATATACCGAAAACGACACTATCAACAACAACCAACTCGGCTCTCAGCGAGGCATCGTCGACTGGCCGACGACAGGCGTCTTCGAGGCGTCCATAACGGCCGGACAGCACTGGGACGTTCCGCGAATGTTCGAGGGTGTTTCGCGATTTTTTTTTTTTTATCTTTTGTCTAATGGTTCGTGTCCCCTGCTGGTGTCCGCCGGTTTGCGACGCCTGCCCGTCTTTCGCGATGGTGTGTACGCGCAACTGAGGCCGGCGACGGACTGGCTCGACGGCCGTTCTCCGACAATCATTTAACACTTCGCCGTCCCCCACTTTTGGATTGGTTTCGGTGTGTGTGTGTGTGTGTTCGGTGGCCGGGTGATGACCGTCGGTCGATCGGGAGGTTTTCCGATCGAGGAAAAGCGGCTTTTCCCGCTCGGTTGGGTTGCGCCGATTTCGGGTCGGATGATTCTGGTCGGGAAAAAATCAAGTTTTTCATTTCGTATCCCCTATCCCCTATGTATAATAGTGAATTTCTGTGTGTGTGTGTGTCCTTATGTCTGTCTGTTCGATGACGCTCGCGACTTTTTTTATGATGATGATGATTATGATGATGATTTATGATCATACGTCGTAATTTTGTCAATAACAAATGAACTGGTTTTATTAATTAAATATTAAATATTCAAATCGAGTACGGGCATTGGGTAGCTTCTA
>JAOXNN020000028.1:1728984-1745970 GCA_028571205.2 Hydropsyche betteni | reverse complement strand
AAATTGATTAATTCAAATCGAGTACGGGCATCGGGTAGCCTATATGTCACAAACAAATAAATGAACTATTTTGATTTCATTAATTAAATATTAAATATTCAAATCAGGTACACATTTCGGGTTCACACAATCGGGTTTTCACATCTTACCGTTTTCCGTTTCTTAACAAAACCACAGCCGATATTATTGACAT
The DNA here is from genome assembly GCA_028571205.2 of Hydropsyche betteni. Lineage (NCBI taxonomy): Eukaryota > Metazoa > Arthropoda > Insecta > Trichoptera > Hydropsychidae > Hydropsyche > Hydropsyche betteni. Next base: position 1,745,777 of record JAOXNN020000028.1, on the reverse strand, counting down.
CGGGCCTATATATACTAGTAAGATTATAATGACCATAAAGACTAAATTTGGAGCTCGCGATTTTCCAGCTCGAGAATGATGTAAATAGTGATTATAGCCATTATTTTAATGCGCATACAGGCTAAATTGATATGGCGAGGCCAGTAGTAACATCGATTACCCGATGCCCGTACTCGATTTGAATATTTAATTAATAAAACCAGTTCATTTTTTTATTGTCACAATTACGACATATAGGCAAAGCCAGAGGCTGTAGATAATAAGCATATCATATTATAGATATTAACTATATGCGCATACAGACCATATTCGCGAAAAAGTCGCGAGCGTCATTCGAACGAACGAACACACACGTGATTATATATAGGAGATACGTGTAAACGATTGAAATTTTCGGGTTTGTTTTCGATCATTTTTTGATATGATAAACTGGCGGTTCTTTTATAATATTAATTTTTAGAATATCCAGTATTGCAGCTTTCATATTACAAATTCAACTTTGTGATGGTTAAGATCGTTGTCGTGGATGTCAAATACAAGAGATAAAATACAATATATTCTTTGATCATTTTATAATCTCGATTGGTGACTTTTACAAAAAAGTAATGAAAATATGACCTTTCTTGTCTTGTGGATGTTGCCCAAACTATAATATAATACTTATTTCTATATATTTGAATTCTATATCTATTTATTAAAAAAGTACCTATACTTTAACTTTTATACTTAAAATTCGGTCTTTTACTAATCATATTCAATCCTTTTCATATCAAATTCAATTTTTTGCAAATAAAATTCAAACATTAGAAACGTATTATTGAGATTATTTTCATATAAATCAATGTAATACAATCTATTCTTGATTTTGATTTTGATAATATCAATTGTCGATTTTTATAAATTTTTACAATATGAACTTTCTTTCTTATGGACGGTCGTTTTGCCTTAACTATTATTTCTACATTTTGAAATCGTATAATCTTTAAAAAAAAATACATTTCTGATGGTTGGATTAGATTTGTATTATATAGGGTCTTTCAATAAGGACACTCGATTTTAAAATGTACAATAAAATTTGATAATTTTCACACATTGTTCAACGCCATATATTATATAACCTTCCATAGTAATTAACCATACACTATTAAACAATTGATAACAAGTTTGACAGATGTCACCTTGACAACATTACTGCTATAACCTAACATATTTCGAGCGTCCTTATTGAAAAACAATTTAAAAGGCCGAATTTTATTTGAAAAGGGTTGAATTTTAATTGTTAAACACAGAATTTTGAGTTTAAAATCTGTAACAGTGAAAAATCGTTAATATTCCAACACAAATCCCCTTAACACCAACAATAAACCAAAAACTTACACTAACTCAAAAAAAAATCCAATTCAATACCCCAACATAATAGAAACAAAAAAACAAACAATTTATCAAAAAACACGCACCTTCTTGATAAAACTTTTGAAACCCGATATTTTTCGAATACCCAAAATACGCAACAAAGTGTTAAAAAATTCACCTGAACCTCAAATTTCTAAGGACGATTCTGTGGGTCAATGGTACTAGGGCCAAGCCAACGGCCTCTTTATATTATATCCAAAATGCTTAACATTCCCGGGCCGCATAAATATTGCAAATCCAAAATAAAATAGAATGCTTAAATAAAGACGATAAAATGCGGCTACCGACGAACGCTCTCGCCGTCGTTTTATGGCCAAAACGTTTCGATTTTTTTCGATTGTGGACGTTTCCTACATCTCCGTGGGAATGTCGAGTGAAAAGTGTTAAAACGTATCGACAATCATGCTTTGTTTGTTGAAAAGTCGATTCGGTATGCGAAGTTTTCGAATGGCGCGAAAAAAGTATCGGCTGTCGTGTGATTGTTTGATGTGCCATTTTTTCGGAGGATGCCTTAATCTTGGATCAATATTTATCGATTTTTTTATATTTTGTAATCATTTTTCAAAAATTTTTTATATGTGAAATATGTTTATAGAAAAAAAATATAGTATTTTTTTCCATAAATCAAAATTTCGTTATTATAACGTTTTATTTGTATTTTTCAATAAAACATCCCTCGATTTTTCAAAATTTCCATCTGTTGATAATTTGGTTTTGGGTGTATTAATGATAAGTATCTATTTTCATTTTAAAAATAACAATTTTCGTATACATCATTTTTTAAATAATTAATTGAAATCGATTAAAAAATAACAGACTCTCCCATTAATAATATCTTATATACCAATTTAATTCTCGATATAATTTTATTTATAATAAATTATTTAATTAAAATTGACTATAATAGACACTCCCATATATGATGTATGTATTTATATTTGACAATTTAATTCTCGATATATTATATTAGTCATAAGTATCTATTATAATATAAAAAATAACAATTTTCAGTTAAATCATTTCCAAATAATTAACGGATCGATTATATTACAATATACCCACCAATTAATTTTATATGATAATTTAATTCCCGGTAAAATTTTAATTATAAAAAAATTAATAGATTGCAATCAACTATAATAGAAACTCCAATTTATCAAGAATTTACAATTTAATTCTGAATATATTAGTATCTATTTTAATTTCAAAAATGACAATTTTTACATGAGTTGTTTTTAAAGACCCAATAGAATTATATGACAAATTAATTCCCGGTAAAATCTTAATTATAACGAATTAATCAATTAAAATACATTTAATAGACACTCCCATATATTACATCCAAACATATAAAAATAGATGTTTATATGTATGTATATATATAATATGCCCTTTCCACTGCAACACCGTTCAAGCGATCACTATGAAAATTGGCATGTATATTTATTTTTTTATAGAAAAGATTTTTGTGCTATCCTTTTTTTGCAGCTTCCCACTAGGTGGTGCTGCAGCGTATCAACTTCTATACCGTTCAACCAATCACCTTGAAAATTGGCATGTATATGTATTTTTTTGTGGAAAATTCGTTTTCGTTATCCACTTTGTTGCAGATCCCCACCAGGTGGTGCTGCAGCATACCAACTTCAATATCGGTTAACCGATCCCTATAAAAAGTTATAATACAGACTGGTAAAACAATGTCTGCCAGATTCAGCTATTCATGTATATTTGACAATTTAATTTTTGGTGAAATTTAATTCAAACAAAATTTTTACATATTAATCATTAATAAACAATTATCAAAAATCGACCACAATAGGCACTCCCACGCTACGAACATCCATCATTCGCGTTTTTTTTTCCAATAAAACAACACATCCTTTTCATAATTCAGAAAACACATCAAAACACCGCACAACATATATAAAAAATCACATCAAAAATGTGACCTTTCGCTGCCGTAAATCACCCGAATCGACATCCGAATCGTGTCCGTCGAACATTACACTATTTCGCATTGTACATTCGCCGATTTGTGTATGTTTATTTTCTCAACTAACAGCGGGTGTATCGCCTAATTAAAAGTGACTACCACATATCGAATCGCTGTGGTTTTTTGTATGAATTTTTTTGCGGTTCTTGCTCGAGTCGTCGACCGTGTTTGGGCCAAAGTTTTGACACGCCCGTGAGAAAACAGCGCGAAAAACGAGCGTTTTGGCATTAAAAAGATATTTGCATTTGTATTATGTATCAATGTTGCGTGGTTTTTTTTCACTTTTTTAATCGCGTATTAAGAATTGATTTCGTGTGCAGTGTATTCCCGATTATCAAATATTTAAATATGTGTGTATGATATTTAACAACAATTTAAAGTAAAATAGTGATACTCTAATTTTCAGATATTTAGAGAGTGGTTTGTTATATGAATATATATTTTTTTTAATCATTTTCATATTTTGCTTTTAATCAATTTATTTTAAAATATTTAATTTTATTTATCACGCTGAATTTTATCATAAGGATGCATTTTTCTTTAGAGTATATTTGAAGATTTCTATTTTTCCCATAAAAAACCGTATTCTATAAAAATATTCAGAATATATTGCTATTATAATTTTTTTTTTTGAAAATATGAAGAAAAAATACATATTATTGTTATCTTTAGGACAAAATTCTGTAAGTGTAAACGTTAACATGAACGTAAGCGTAAGTTTAAGCTTAAATGAAGGCGCAAATATAAACCTAAACATAAGTGTACGTTTAAGTGTTAATATAACCGTAAGTGTACATATAAGCATAAGTTTAAATGTAAGTTTAAGTGTAACTGTAACCGTAAACTTAAGTATAAGCATATGTGTAAATGTAAGCATAGGTGTAAGTGTAAGTATAAACGTAAGTGTAAACTTAAACATAAGTTAAAGTGTAAATGTAAGCGTAAACTTAAACATGAGAAAAAGTGTAAATGTAAGCTTAAACGTAAGTGTAAACTTAAACATAAGTTTAAGTGTAAATGTAAACGTAAACTTAAGTTTACGCTTACATTACGTGAGAGAAAGTGTAAATGTAAGTGTAGGCGTAAATTTATATGTAAGCGAAAATGTAAAAGTTAGCATGAGTTCAGGTCTAAACGTAAATTTGATTGTAATTGTAAGTGTAAGCATAGCATATTTTACGTTTACTCTCGTGAGTCAGGAATTACCCTTACGCTTACATTTAAACTCACTATAAATTTTCCCTTCATATAAATAAAAAATTAAATAATGCTCGTATTACACTTATGTATGTTTTTATGTAAAAACCTTAAAATCGCATAAATTCTATTTAAACAAATCGCTGATATAAACAAAACACTTTACATTTCAAAAAATAATATGAAAAACGAACAAAAACCCTTATCGCAAAATTCAATCTAATATATATGTCGACATTTTTTAATAAATATGAACCAAAAGAAAAAAACACGAATACCACACACAGAAACATTAATCTAAAAATCCTAAAAAGGGTAAACCTTAAGTCGCACTCAACAGCGAAAAACACAACCATGACGTCAACCCGATTCGCACCGAACATAAAAAAAACACACACACTCGTGCGAAATTTTCGAGCTTTCGCGTCATATATTATTTTCGAAATTTTCGATTTCCCATCGGCGGGTAGCTCGTCCGCGTAATTCCAATAAATTACGTTGAAATTTATCTTAAACGTTGGCAGCACGTGCTCCGCACACATGTAGCGAATAAATAGCCTTATTTATGGCCGCCATTTCGAGCGCTTTGTCCGCCGGTGACGTTTTAGCGGCGCGCGAATTCAAACGTGCGTTAGGATTGTTTTTAATATGCCGACTGATTTAAAGTTGTTACTTTATTGTTGTTTATAAAGTGTGTGTGTTTATTGCGTTGCGTCGAATGTGCGTTGATTTTATGTGTGATGTGATTGTTTAATTCGTGGAATGGTCGTTACTTGAATAATTTTGTGATAGGATTCGTGGATCAGTCGAATTTTGTTGTAGAATTCGTGGATTAATCGTGTTTTAGGAATGGGATGATTATCATTGATGTATGGTGATTATGGAAATTGAAAATCGTGGATCAGGAAAACCATATATGTATGTAACCAAGGCCAGTCATCGCGCGTCACCAACTAACCCATTTGACAATTTCAATTATATCCTTTTTCATCGTCCTCGATGGGAAATTATCCTCGTTTTGCTATTCTAGGAAAATTATCCTATTTTAATTAATCTCAAAGTAAAACTGGCCAAATGCGTGACATGAAACAAAATTTCGTCAACATAAAACAATAGGTATTGACTCTTGTTTTTCAATATGAATTTTCAAATGACTATTTTTATACCTATTAATTTTAACTACTTTTTTACAGTAACCTCCTTTGACATTTTCAAAATATGACCACTTTACTTTATATAACCTTCCATAACATGAAAAAAACTACCATCACCGCATCAAAAACCAACAATACACATTATCCTTAAAAAATAACAACAAAAAACACATCAAATACAGTACAATATCAATACTAACACAAACATAACAATTTCAAACAACAAAACCACCAAACAACATTTCAACATCACCGCCACCAATTACTCACTCCCCCATTTCAAATTTTCAACACTCAAACGATCAAACGCTTGATTTATACCAACACCTCGTTCGTTCCAAAACAACCAAAACCGACCAATCGCAATTACCATACCCAAGACAACCGCAAATTTCAAATTTCAGCAATTGCCCACATTTATTATATTAACATCGAACGTGTACCAAGACCATTAGCCTTCTTTGGGCCGAGGTCGTGCGGGGGTCGGTGGGTTGTTGTCTTCTAAACTTTGGAAAAATCGAATGGTAAAAACGCGAAGAAGATCGATGACGATTGTGTCAATCTGTGCGTCATTGATTAAAGTGGTCTGAGTTGTGATTTTGTTTTGGAAGAGTACTAATTGAATTTTGTGTTATCGAATCTCGCCGAGTCATCGGTTCGAGATTGAAATTGGACTTCGTCGTCTTTTTTGCATTTGGGTGATTGTATATTTTCGAATGAATCGTTGATGTTGAGTTGTTTGGTCTATTAGTCGATGTTGTGAGGTGATTAGATTTTAAAAAGGTCAAAAAATTGGTCTAAAAATAGATGTTTAAATTCGAAATAAGTGTTTATCGTTTGTTAAATAAATTTCGTTTAAAAAATCAAAATAAAGTAATTTTGCTAGATGAAGACAAATTTTGTAACAAAATGACAATTCTTTTCAAACAAGAACGTGTCAAGTTTACATTTTAAAAATATAAGTTGACCACATTTTGAAAATTTAAAAAAAGACACTAACTAAAAAATATAGTTAATAGGTCTACTAATAGTTATTGACTAACTAATAGGTCTACTAATAGGTCACTAACTGATGGATCTATTAAAAGTTATTCAAAGATTCAAATCATTCTATGTTTGAAAAATTTCATCTAATGTCAAAGATGAACTTGACCCGATTTATTTTTGAATTAATTAACATAGGATAATTTCCTTAGATGAGGACAAAGGAGGATAATTTTTCCTTAAAAAAGACAGAATTTTTGAGAAGGATAAAGTTTTCAAAAAGAGAACAATAGTTAAACAACAATGGTTTTCCATTCGAAAAATGTCTTGAAAATTATTATTATTTAAACAAAAATGCATTAACTTTCAATAGTATCATAAATACGTTATTACGCAGTGGATGATTGTATGATGATGAATTCATTCATTGTTGAATGAAAACCTTTTCAATCAGCATAAAGTAATTTCAATCTAAAATAATTATTTTGAATATACTCATTTTTTTGTCTTTTTTTTATTTCTTTCCAATATTTCGGGTTGATTTTTACCACTTCGCTGATATTTCGAATATTTTAGATTCTTTAATTGGCACATAATATCCGCCATTTGTTTTATTTTTATTTCAAATCGTTAAATCGTTGCTGGAAAAACACATTTATCAAAAGTTTTTTTCTTCAAAAAGACACGAATTTTGAATATAAAAAAGCACTTTCGTTCATCTGAAAGTAACATCTTCGTTATATTTATCTCTCAACTTCCTTTTTTTATTCTTATGCATTATTTGGCACGTATTAAATTCATCATCACATACAAAAGCGCACTGCAGGACTTGGCTTTTACGAAAACCATAAAAATCCCGACATTTTTTCCTTATTATGAAATGAAGAAGATAACTCTTGAAAAATTTGTATACTTACATTAGTAGACCTTTCATTTTCGAATAATTCAAGTTAATCGATCGCATCCATCTACTAACCGTGACACATGTCACTTATTATAATTTTGATGACCGAAAGAAACCGACACGAAACCAATTACCATACTTTTTTTAATAATATCCAAAAATCGTTATATTTAATTAATTTTTAAAATAAATATTTTATTACCCAATCTCTCTTTACATAATAGCCGATTTTTTCACTTATTTATTTCAAAAAATATTATTCTGATAATACATCCGTTGATATCCCAATAGATAGAAAACTAATCAGTACTGCCAACTCTCTTTCAAATAAATGTAAAACGCTAAAACCATAATAATAATAATGTTGATGATGATAATGATAATTATTATTATTATTATTATTATTCAACACACACGAGTACGATACATTAGAAAAATATTACATTTAGACAGGGACAGATCTAGGAATTTTTTCCTGGATCCAGATCCATCCCTGTTTTTAAATTTAAAGTTATCTTTTGACTTTTAGTTTTAGAGCATGCACCACATCTACCGCCACTGAATCATCCACAATACCTCATTTCATAATAACAAGAACATCTAAATGCATCCGGCGAACAAATCGTTTTCGAAATTGTGCAAAATTACGTTCAAATTTTATCAATTGCACGTTTTCACTGCGCAAAAACCGGGTGGCCATACTGAAAAGTGGAAAATTGCGATCGAGGGAACAATAATTCCATTATTACGTAAATTATCCGGTCGCCGATGAAACGTTTTATATGCAAATGTGAGCGATGAATAAACCGCCGACGAAATTAGAAGATAATGCACTTTTGTGATGAGATTTTTCGAATGCACGCTTTATTGCGTCTCGCGAAGTTTTCGCGCGGGAAAAAAATGTTTTGAGCGATGCGCCGATTTCATGGAGACGCTCGTTATTATGATAATCGACAATAAAGAAGGTTAATGTCGATATATATAATGCTAATAAAAAAATGCAAACGTTCGAAATATTCAAAATTGAAATTTTTGTATGGAGGAAAATTTTTTGTGAAAATTAAATTGATATTGAGCTATATCTCAATTATTTTTTTATGACAACATATTTCATCTTTAAATTTTTTTATTAGAATAATATTTTCAGATAATATTGACAACACTTTTCAAAAATATTCGGAACACAATTTTTTTGCTGAACCAAAATAAACCGATATTTTTTCTGGTTATCGTTCCAGAAAATATTTCAGTTTTTAGCGGTTTTTGGTTACGATTCCGTTTCGGTTCAAAGCTCTGATTTCTGGTATTGTTTTTAATTTTTAGCAATTCTTTATTTTCGTAAAATAATAATATTTTTCATGTAAAATATTTACCAATCACATTTTCACTGATTTTATAATAATTTAAACCATTTTCTTTATTTTTATTTAATACATTACATGGTCGAAAAATCGTACGTAATTACCATCTTGTTTACACCTGTCAAATTCTTGGAAACGTCAAAGTCCTAATCAAAAGATCTGTTTTTATTTTTCTTATCGCGATTAACAGTAAGTGTAATCTTAGCTTGTGTTTATATACTCTTTTTAATCTATTTATCATGATATATATGTTTTTGTGATTTTTAATTTTTCTCCGCTTAACCCTCAATCATTCTGACGCTTGGATTTTTTGTGAGTCATATTTTTTCCCTATTAATTTCAGCTATATTCTTCTAATGACTTCTGCGTCGTCTAGCAGTGCTCGCAGTCTATTCGCAGATTCCAAAATGAGGTTAGCCGACCGCGTACAAGTCAACGTCAATAACATAGCATCGCTCACTCGTCAAATACAAAGAGGATCTAAAACGAACGAGGTTTGTTATTATTTCATACAATCATATGAAACATTTCAATAAACAAACTGATATAGATAACTCATTAAAAATTTCAGCTTTTGATGCGTTCAGCAAGAGAATTCGCCCAAATTGAAACGACCTTCGATAATATCGATGGAAATCTTAAAAAAATGCAATTAATAGCGATCCATTTGCAATATCAACAAGAAAGTATGCTGAAATCTGTCGAAGCTATGGGAGAGATCGTCGAACAAACAGTCGCTTTAGAAAAAAAGTTCTTCCCGAGAAATCCTGAATAAATAATAAACTGATTAAAATGTACTTGTGATGTTAATATAAAATGTTATGTTATAATTAATAGATTGTGCGTGAACGTTTACGATTCGCTGTTTATAGACGTTTTTAGTAATTATGTTAACCCGACTGATTCAATATTTATTTGTGATATATTCATATACTTATTTAGTGATTTGCATTTAATAAAGTTTAAAGATTAATCGACCTGTTATATTTTTTCGGATGGAATGTTACGTAAACATATGGTTTATTTTTCTTTTATTTTGGCCAAAGACTACTGTCAGATTTGTACAATGCCTGGTAAGGTTAAGTAGATACAAAAATTTTCATAATATTAAATCAGAGAGTTAAAATAGTTCATAATAACATGGAAAAGAAAAAAATTCACAATGCTTTTGATATTTTAAGAGAAGAGTCGTCAGGTTTATTATAATTGAACTAAATATTGATATTTTTTAGTGTCGATACTATAAAGTTTTGATTCATCACATTTTTTAGATTTATATTTAGGTCTAAATATATCTGTCGAATATGAAAAAATATCTGAATTAGAATTCCATAGGAAATATGTATCAAAAAATATACCAGTACTATTTAAAAATTATGTTTCTCATTGGAACGCTACAAAACTTTGGAATCCAGAATATTTTAGGTAATTTTTGCTTTAATTTTGATTTTGGTTACACCTAATTTTGTCTCATCGATGTATTTTCCAATAGAAAAACAGTACCTGATAAGATAGTTAATGTTTCTCTTACTCCGAATGGTTATGCTGACGGTATCGATAAAAATGAAGACGGCAACGAATATTTTATTACTCCCTACGAACAAAAAATGATGATGTCAGAATTTTTAGATACCTTAGATGAAAAAAGGTGATTTTTTTCTAGTAATGAATAAAAATAGCAATTTTTTTTCTACAATTTAATCTTCGATATTGCATCAGACCTAGATTTATATCTTATATACAAACTCAAAACTCGAATTTAACAAACGACTTCAAAGAATTAATCGATGACGTTGAATTAGACATTGAAATGGCAACGAAAGCGTTCGATAAGCAACCCGATGCAGTTAACTTTTGGATGGGTGATGATCGGGCAGTAACTTCAAGTACCTTTCATTTACATTCTTACAATAAAACAAATTATATTCACAATAAAGGTATTCATATTTTTTAGTGCATAAAGATCCATACGAAAACATGTATTGTGTAATAGACGGATGGAAAAACTTCATTCTAATACCTCCGACTGATTTACCATTTGTGCCATACAAAACGTTCCCAACTGCTTCTTTCGAAATGATAAATTATCCGGCAAATCCCGTTTTCAGGATTGAATCGACTGAAAATAGATTAGATCGATTAGACGAAAGTTCAGATTGTATCAGGTGGATCGATATCGATCCGCTTAACCCCGATTTGAAGAAATATCCACAATTCGAAAAAGCTCATGTGTTCGAAGTAAGAGTGGAAAAGGGAGATTGTCTTTATCTGCCAAGTTTGTGGTTTCATCACGTTCAGCAAAGTCATAAATGTATTGCTGTAAATTATTGGTATGATATGGAATACGATATTAAATATTGTTATTTTAAAATGTTGGAAGAGTTGTGCAAAACGAAATAATGTAATGTAATGTTCACTCATCAAACATTTAAATATTTTAAAGAATCGTTTTCAACCATATTTTTCATAGATTTTATAATACGAAATTTGTACTATCAGTGAATCTGTACATTTTTAATAAAAATCTATATAGAAATAAAGATTTCTTTGTTAATAAACTTCATTTAACTTCCAACACTTCATCATAAAAAACAACCTAACCAAATCCACCCTTCTCTACAAAGAGCAAAAATATAGGGCAGTTTATGGTTTTAGTGTTCTTCATTATTTATCTGTTTTAAGTTATCAGAACTCACACATACTCAATTCTACGTTGATATTTGGTAATCAGGTAATTGTTGCAACCTAAAAATAAAACTATGGCATGTGAATTAAGTAAATAAAATAATGATTTATAAAAAAAAGTTTATTTGATGATTCTGTCTCAAAGTTATGATAAAATATTTAAATATATCATCATTCCGAAAATGACTACGATACATCAATTCGTGTAGATACGATGTTGAATTTCCACGGTCGGTTCCGAACTGTATCTTGAGTTTTCTTTCTACCTGCTTCCACAAATTTTCTACATTTTTAATATGTGTGAATGGATCGTTTGGATCAACGACAGAGTGTTGATAAATACCCTGATCTATCCGCTCAATGTTGGCATGCGATGCCCAATTTCCTGAAACTATATACGTCCCAGGAAGAAAGTGTTCCATTATACAAGCGTTCAAAGTCTCTATTTTGTTATTGGGTAGTTCAACGAGAAAGCATTTTCCACTTTCTCTTTCGATCCCACCGAAAACCCAATGCCCCTCACCGTGTTGACCACGCTGGTGTTTACGATGATAGTACTTCGGCTCATTGATTTCGACAATGATTGCCTCGCCATTTTCATCGGTACCACCGATCCCCGAGTACATATAACTCAACCATGCCGTACATTCGTCACGCATGAATTTGCACCACTCTCCGATTATATTTTTATCCTTCACTTGTGCTTCGTGACTCATTTGATGCTGCGAATCGTTGCAACACCAGATGTAAACCAAGATGAGGATCTGTTGGATTTGCAAATGGCTGCGTGAGAAAAACGACCCTTCGCGTAAAGACTTCTTTGAGCCGCATCTGGAACAAACCCATCTATACAGGTCTATACCGCGGCTATATTTTTGAAATGTGCATATATGCAGGCAATTGGCACAGATCAAAGAGTTTCTAATTAAACCCCGACGGGCACACCATTGCAGAGCAGCGATGGTATCGAGGGTGTTTTCCAACAGTGATGCTAGGCACCAGGTTTCTTCGTTTTCCATGCTTTGGATGGTTAATATTTCATTCAGAGGTACGATAGTTGTTCGACCTCTTGGTCTTCCTACTATTTCTTGCATATTGTTTAATTGCAGTTTGGAATTCAAAGATGCAGATGGAAACGAATCCAAGAAGTACAAACGTCAAAAGTTTACTGCTGTGAAAGAATGTGTGAGAAATGCAGTTTTGCCAATGGTAATTTATGGTTTTAGCGTCTTTTACTATTTTTAGCAATTTATGTTGGCAAAACTTACACATTTCTATGTAACCTTTGATTATTAGGTTATTTATAGTTCATAGGTAATCCTAAGCTTTAGGTACATAAATTATCCATTAATTTTCATTTTAACACGAATAAAAATGCATCAAAGATGAATATTTTTTTTTAAATGTACTTGAACGGTTTTTAAACATATCTTAACGAGTTTCGGATTTACATATAATACAGTAGCATATTTTACCGTTCGAACTGTTAGCATATGTAAATTTAGACGATCCAAAGGGAAATAATTTGAGAAATCTGTCAAACAAAATCTTCCCACGACACAACCTACACGCGTAATTCGTTAAGAAACATAATTTTCGGATTACAATTCATAAATCACGCGCTAAATTCAATTTTATCACCTATAATGCATTTTTAATCGCCAAAATACAAAAAATTTCACAAATAATTTACACACCTAGCACACGATTACCAATTTCACATATTTATTTATCAAGACTAAATAAATTTCGGTTTTTTACCAAAAATTGTTTAGTTTTAATTCAAAACTAAATTGTATGTAACTTTTCACATAATCGGACATAAGTCTTACGAAATTGTCCATAACCCAAAAACTACATTTGTAGGTTATTTGTATTTACGTCACTGTGTCAAGTTGATTGTGTATCACATCTAAAAGTCAATTGATAACAAAAATGGATAAAATAGCAGACAATGTAAATCCAGAAGTCTTCGACGTAGTTGGTGCCCGAGAATCTTCAGGCAAAGAATACGACGAAGACATTGTGGACGAATTCGACCAAAGGGAAATATTCGATTTAATCAGAAATATCAAAGATCCTGAACATCCTTTAACATTGGAACAACTTCATGTGGTAGAAGAGCACAGGATCAATGTTAACAATAAAGGCAATAGCGTCCATGTAAACTTCACGCCCACTATTCCACATTGTAGCATGGCTACGCTCATAGGATTGTCTATAAGAGTCCTTTTGCTCAGAGCCTTGCCGTATAGGTAGCTTGAATCAAACAATTATATCCTTAAAATATTATATTATTATATTATTATATTTGTTTTAGGTTTAAAGTAACCGTAGAAGTCACCCCTGGAAGTCATGTGTCCGAGCATGCTGTTAACAAACAATTGTCTGATAAAGAAAGGGTTGCGGCTGCGCTAGAAAATAATAATTTGATTGAATTGATCAATCAGTGTATTGATTGTTTTTAGTTGAATGAATCAATGAGTTATTATATTTTATAAGATGCGTTCCTTTTCGGTTATTGTAAACACGGAGAAATCTCTTCTATTATGGACTAGAATGTTTGATCATTTTTATTTATGTCCACCTGACTATGATATTTAAGAAGCCAATTTAATCAGTACTTTTTTATTTAAATGTAATTAATATATTATATTATTTCTATGTAAATATATTTTAAGAAATTGTAATATGTACAAATTGTAAAATACATATTTTTCAATATATTAAAATTGTGTACTTTTTTCTATCGAATTAGTTATAAATGAAATACTAAATTTTATTACATTTCAGTTTTTATTTAAATTGAAAATATGTTTTTGGTGAATTGAATGATTTTCTTCAGCAAAATGAAAACGTTATATTGTTTTCATTATGAGTTAAATATATATTATTTGAAGTTAAACATGCTAATACATTTGGATAAATAAAATTTCTTTTTATTAGTTAACCATATTTTCGACACTGTTTCAGTTAGTTCTGAATTTGCAATTAAGCCCAGGACTGTCCCAAGATTGAAAACAATCATTAATTAATAATAAACAAACTGTTTATACTTATATTTTTAATACTCAAAATATGTTCAACATAATCATTTTCTAATAATAAAAATCGATTTAAAAATAAAAAATAAAATTTTTAATTTTCCAATACGTTTCATGAATAACTTTTAAAATCCTAATTCAAACGAATTAAAAATTACCAAAAAATGACCATCAAAGCAAAATTATTACACCTAAGGAATTAAACACAAACAAAAATTTGTCTCATAAACAAAAAAATCAATTAACCACACAAAATTTAGCTGACAATAAAAAAACAATCACAAAAACGCCTAACCATCAAATCCAAAAATCAAGGCATCCGTAAACCGCTAAAACAAATTTTTTTTACGGAATTGAACCAGAAAAAAATATCGCTTTATTTCGGTTCAGAACAAAATTGTACTTTAAATATTTTTGGAGAAGTCAGTTTTTGTAAGCAAACGGTTTTTTTAGTTTAAAAATTTATCACTCGGAGCTGAACTGAAAAAAAACCAGTACCAACTCTTAATACGTGTATATATTTTTGTTAAACCGGAACGAACGAAAAAATTATGGTTTGATGCCTTGAAAAAACCAAGGCTTTGAACCATAACCGGAAACCGAACCGAACCTAAATATATTTTCGGCTACTATTTAAATGGTCAAAATTTATATACGATTTTGGTCAGAATTTTTATCCCATTTATCAGAATTTATTTGAATTTATTTTATTGGTCATAATTTTAATATTGAATGTTCAGAATTTTAACTGGGTTTGTCAGAATTTATATCAAATGGTCGCAATAATATTAAGAATTCTAACCTATTCTGACCGGTTAGTTATTATATTCTGATCATTTATTATTTTATTCTGACAATTCATCATTTTATTCTGACTGTTTTTGATTAAAATTCTGACCATTCAAATTTTTGCCTATATTTTTTATCGAACCGTAACTGAAAACTGGAACGAAAAAAAATTATGTTTCGAAGCCTTGCCAAAAATCGAGGCCTTCGAACCGGAACTGAACTGTAACCGAAAACCAAACCGAACTTAAATATATAACGTGTTTCCCCGAAAATAAGACCCGGTCTTATATCAATTTTACACCTGAAAACTGCACTAGGTCTTATTTTAGGGGTAGGTTTTATATTAGAACCATCTTTTAAATCACTTATTTTATTTTATTAAAAAAGTATGCGATGAAAAATATAATAACAAAATACATAAAAAAATTAATAAAGAAAATACAAATATGACCAAATAAAAAAAATATTTTTAAAATAAATGTGACGTTATTATTGTTTTTTAATAATTAACAATTGTTATGACTCATGATAAAGAAGCGTCAAAAAAGTTAGGTTCACACGTTGTTCCTGTACAACTACTCTGTCTAAATGAATCACCTTCTTACCTGTAGGTTAGGTTAGGTTAAGTTAGGTTAATTCTCAAAATTCGAGCAAAAGTCAAATATGTATGACTCGTTTGATACTAAATTTAAAATACAACTTAATTAAATTTAAAATAATGCTAAATTTTAAAAAAAACTCATTTCACCGTAAACACGCATTGTCGCTCGAGAACCTTCATACAACGCCAATGCGATATTTTTTTCACTAGGTCTTATTTTTGGGGTAGGTCTCACATTAAAACCATCCTTTAAAATCATAAGTTTTACTTTCGGCGAAACACGATATTTTCGTCGAACCGTTCCCGTATACCGGAACGAAAAGCGATGTTTTTTTCACTAGGCCTTATTATCGGGGTAGGTCTCACATTAAAACCATCGTTTAAAATCGCAAGTCTTATTTTCGGCGAAACGCGATATTTTCGTCGAACCGTCGCCGCATACGGGAACGAAAAAAAAACAATTCGAAGCCCGTCCGAAAACATCGAAAATCAAAATCCGAAAACAAACACCGATACGTCCGCGTGGTGAAAAGCCCCCAGCCCCCGCGGCCATGGACGGCTGCGGACGCGTGTGGGCCGCGACACGGCCAGCCAAGATGGCGGGCGCGCCGGGCGGCCGCCCCCGCCGCTGACGCCGGTGAGTCCCCGACCCCTGCGCCCCCGACCCC
>JAOXNN020000028.1:1700132-1728884 GCA_028571205.2 Hydropsyche betteni | reverse complement strand
AATTATACACGTATATAGGAGATCGACGGGTCGATCATTTTAAAGTCGCGAGCGTCATCGAGACACACGGACACACGGACACACACACACACAGATATCCGCTATTATATAAGGGATTCACAAAAAAATCTGCATATATTTTTGTCTTAAACGCAAACAGTACGTCAATGAAAATTTTACTTTATAACGTATTCAATTCATTTTCTCCGCATTTATTTACTTTTTTACTCGAAATTAAATTGAAATATGTATTTATGCAGATTTAAATAAAAAATTTCTACGTATTCATAATCCATTAAATCATTTTCAAAGATCGAAACTAGCGTTCGAACGTTTAAAAAAATAATCAAATATATAAAAACTCAAGAACACTTCCAGGTTTACATTCACGTTTTTTTATGCTCACTTACAAATACTTATGTTCATTTTTATTATGATAATTCTTGCATTTATGCTCATAATGAAGCTTCCTTTCACTATGGGGACTCACCCTGGATTCCTCTTGACTCACCCTTGTGTTTTTCTATTTCAACAAAAGATCGATTATTGAAAGTCATAAAATATCATCAGTATTTTCCTTAACATTGTATTGAGTATTGGGAGTTTCAATAAATCATCTTTCAGTAGAATAGAAAATCCTAACAAAAAAGATTGAAAATTAAAATTTTTTGACTTTTCCTAATCTTCAGTCTTTCAGTGGCCATCCTATAATAAACGTGATTTCATATACTCGCTCTTACATTCGCCATGGAACTTCACTTTCACTATGGGGACTCACCCTGGATTCCTCTTGATTCACCCTAGTTTTTTTCTATTCCAATAAAAGATAGATTATTGAAAGTCATAATATTATATATCATCAGTATTTTCTCTGACATTATATCGTGAGTCTGACAATGAGTATTGTGAGTATTATGATCTTTTACTTGAATAGAAAGTCCTAATGGTTGCTGAACATCATATATAAACATTTTAATCTCTAAAAGATACTCTATATTCTGTGGAAAAATTAATAAAAAAAGATTGAAAATGAAAATGTTATGACTTTTCTAAAGATTTAGTCTTTCAGTGGCCACCATATAATAAACGCGATTACATATACTCACACTCACAATCATCATGGACCTTCAGACTCCATATTGAGCGTGAGCGTGAGCGTAATTGCGAGCGTGAGCTGTCAAACTATCAATTCCAAACAGAAAATTCTAATTCCCGCCAATTTTCAAGGCCACGACGGAGAAATTCTGATCTTTCCCATTCGCCATAACAGGCGAGACGTTCGTTGGCAAAAAAAAAAACTTTCACTGACCTTCTTATCCACATGTTGCGTCACTCGGGCGAAATTCGCTTATAACATCGCACACGTAATGCGGATGTTGGCCGGAAAACGGCTTGCTTTGGCCGCGCGATCCGCTTTTTTCGCGGCCATTATCCGGAAAAAATGGCGACGCCGCAGATGTTATGATTATGTAGTGTTAAAGATTTTTAGGTTTTTTTTTTATTTTACTTTATTTTGCGCTTTCGTAACGCTGCTTATTGTAAATGAGAAAAAAAATCGGATAATCTACATGTATATAGAATATAAAAGCTATAAAAGATGAGTAATAGTACGTCCAAAATGCACATAATTAAAAAAAAATAAAATATGTACATTAATAATAATGTGATAAAAAAATGTGCTTTGAAATAAATAAAACGCATCCGAAATAAAAAATATATTCCTTATATCGATTTTGCACATATTTTGCATATATCTATTTTGCAAGTATTTAATATAATGTAATATAATTATATATATTTATAAAATTTGAAAAAAAAAGTAATATGAATATCACATTTAATATTTATTTGAACTATTATATTATCATTTCGTTTATTTTTAAATAAAAAATTTAATAACTCAGCCGCGAAAATCTCGGTTTTTCAAATACACTAATATATGCCATTCCACAAAAAAAATTGACTCACTTTATTGTTGACCAAAAAAAAAACAACAAAAACCAATTTTCCAACCTGTACTTTAAAATACAGAAACGAAACGACATTGTTCAGTCTCACATCGGGCACTGTTCGATCCGGTCGTGTTTCCAAAACCAAGTTTTCTTTGGGAAAACTCTTCGGAAAATTCTCCTTCGACCAATTTTCCGATCCGGAAAATCTTTTTGAGAAACTTGAACGTTTTTTCGATTGAATAAGTAAGATTTTTTCTATATGTTTTATAGATGTAAAAATCTTTTTATTTTTCTTTGATTTTATACAATTTATTTCTCAGAGATCAGTAAAGTTAAGTCTACTGTTATAATTAACATAATGGTTTCTATAATTATATATTCAGAATAATAATAGGGTCTTTAGACACATAAATAAAAAAAGAAGCAAAGGTAAATAAAACCTTTCAATAAAAAATATTACTTTATGATTAAAATATTAAAAAAATTAACTTAATCGCATTGACTTCTAAACGTTTCATTTTTGTTAAATATTCTGATAGTTTTTTGAATAAATAGAAACGTGCCGCAGAATATAAAAACGCACTGCAATTCTAAAATGACTATTCATACTTAAATTCAACTTTTAACAATAATTTTTTTATGATTTGTATTTTTTTGTAAAATTTGAATGCCAGCGCACTAGTTTCGGACAAAACAATTTTTGAAGGTGACTAATATGCGCAAAAAACTGAAACCCGTTCTAATAGTTTTGTACTATTGTGACAAGTTTGTTCGCGGAATTTATCTATAAAAACCAAATTTTGAAAACTACAAATAAGAAAATACTCTCATTTTAAAAAGGCTATTCTTACAAATTTATTCAGTAATTTTGATAGAAATACCTATTCTGGGATAAATTATATAGCGATTTTTGCATAAAATATTTGAGTTCTTCAGTTGAATATCAGTCAAATCAGAAAATTCTTATTTTACTAAATTTGCAAACTAAAATATACTCATTGCGAAAACTTTGTCCAAAATATTGTTTATCAAATATATTTATTGTCTGATATAGTATTTTGTTGTGTTTGGCGTTTTTGTGATGAAAACACGAAGAATTTGTGAGTTTACTGATGTTTCACTTAATGCGTCAGAGAAGTAAAAAGTTTTCTGCAAAAATCGTTCCAGAATTTTTCCAAGAAATGACAACACCGTCAAAATTAGATAAAATCATAAATTTCCAAGGATATCCTTTTTAAAATCAAAATATTCCCTTATGTGTAGTTTAAAAAATTTAGTTATTATAGACAAATTCCGCAAACAAAGTTGTCGTACCATGTACGTATTGACTTGAATAGATTTGTCGTACGTTTTGAACAAATATATTTAAGAAATTCCTGTATTTTTCAATACACAAGGAAAAAATTTCAGAATAAAATACATAATATATTGAAAAAAAATCACGTTAGCGATTTCGCTTATTTCTCAAGATCAGTTTCACAAAAAGCTGATGACATTTTTCTTTTGAAATTGAAAAGTTTTTGCTGTAATCGCCGTAATTAGCGTGTTTAATGTTAGTGCCGAATTTCGATGTTTCGTTTTGTACAAAGTCGCGTTTTGAATCTCGATTTTGAACCAAGTCAAATAATCGCGAAGTAAAAATGGCGGTGATCGAAATCGTCGACGGAAAAAGTGAAATATTAAACTTTCACGTTGCACAAAATTGTCGAAAGACGTTCAAAATGCAGCCATGCCTTGCACACTTTCTCGTTATCATTATATTATTACGCGCAAGTGAAAATTAAGGCATAATAATTGATTTTTCTGAAAAAAATCACAAAATTTAGACATTTATGTACTTCATTTTTTTTGAATAAAAATTTCATATATGTTATAGTAAAAATGTATAAATCAGTAATAATATATATTTTATTATGTTATAAGAAAACTTAACAGAAATAAAAATATCCTTATCAAAATACACTTTGTCTAATTAACTTTTAACTCTTTATAAAAAAAAATATAGCCTTACCGAGTCTAATATTTTTTTCATCAAAAATAATATTCTTTATAACATATATAATATATAAAATGTGACCTCAAAATATTTTAAGTCGATATTGAATGACTTGTGTTTGTTCGTTGGTGTTAATTGTCTGCTCAAATACGTTCTATTAAGTACTTCGCAAAATAAACGTTTATTCAACTCTACGATACTTGAAAGGATATATTTTTCCATATTTACAACTTAAACAATAACCTTGGTTATTAAAAAAAAAATCATTTCCAGTTGTTTTTGTATAATAATATTATTGTTAAAACCTTCATGTGTCCAATGAATACGTTTATTTTCAAAAATAAATTTCATGAACTTTTCCGCAATTCGATACATTATATTTTATCATCGAACAGACTTTTTGTTGCATATTTAGTAAAAATTTATTACCTATCAGTGAAAATATATTTTTACTAGGGAATTTATAAAGAAATAAAAATTTCCATATCAAAATACGCTTCGTCAAACTTCTGAAAATAGAGAAAATTAAGAGATAATATAATATATTATATGAGAAGATAGAAATGAGCTTCCAGCTTCTTTTTTCTAATAACCTCTTAAAACTTCTAAAAAAAAAACCAAATTAATCCAATCTCAACCTTTTTCATCAGCAAACATATACTTTCACTTAATACCCTTTCATTATAACTAAAACTGTGATGATTTGTTTTATTATTATAATAAATGTGTGTTTTCTATATCAAATCACAATCATTCGTGTAACTCACTACTGAAGTCATTTGAGATTTTGCAATTACGAAAAGTGAAAGCGAAAATCATCTCGAAAATCGCTCAGTCATTCTATGTGTATTTCCGTTTCAAAAACACGTACATGTAATATATATTGTAAAGTTTGTTGTTTTAATATAATATGTTTTGTCAACAGTATAAGATTGATTGCCTTAAGAATACGATTTTGTTTTGATATTTTTTTATTATTTAAATATTAATTTTGGTATATATTATATTTAAAAATGGATTTTTTAATAATATAATGATGTGATTAAAATTTAAATTATTCATATAATATATAAATGATTTCTTTGAACTCATCATTTATCATATGTTAATTCACGTACACTTTGTTTCATCTGCAAAAAAAATCTACAAAACAGGAAATTTCGGAAATCGTCACCGAAATTATTCAACTAAAGTAAAAACGTTGACTTTGACTTAAAAAAAATCAATAAATCTTCATTAAATATAATTTACATATTAAATTTGAATAAGGAAACAAATAAATATCCAATATAAGTAATATTTACGCATGTAACAATAAAAAAATGACATCTATGTATCGATAATAATATTAATTTTTTCCTTTTATTTTTTTAATCAAATTTTTGTTTGGCGAAAATTCAAAATCGTTCTCGCGCCAATAAGTCGATGAAAAAAAATTGCCATTTTTCGATCAATTCGAACTCGCACGCCAAAAAGCGATCAACGCGACAAAAAGCGACCATGTCCATTATACACACAAAACTGCACGCAATATTTTCAAACGAAAATAGAACGACAAACATTCCAATTGAGCCATCCGATTGGATCGATGCGAATGAAAAGTGCAATTTCGAAGGCGTTTTCGAAAAATTGCGACAATGGCCGTGAACGGACGGATAAATATGTGTTTTATGACGTTTTTCTTTAACCGGTTGTGCATTTTTAATTGTTTTTAACGGTTTCTGATTTTGCGTAACGTTTTCTATCAGAAATTCGCAATTCTCGTACGACGGAAGTTCGTAAATGTTGTTTTCCCTTTCGCCGTTCGCGTGTTTCATAATTTTCAATACTTATCGTTAGTTAATTAGTCGTGTTTATTGTTTTAAATATACTAAATAATACATATTAATAAATCTGCATATATATTTTAACATTTCGTCAAAATTGGTAACAATTCGTAGGCTTGAGATGAATAGTAATAAATCTTTTCTGGCATATGAAATGCGTTTTTAAAAATATATATTTTATAGGCAGTGAAAGTATATTTTTACTATAAAGAATCTGTACAAAGATAATAATTTCATTGTATAAATGCATTTTATCTAAATTCTAAAACTCTTTCAACTTCTAACATTATTTTCTAACTTCTAACTACTAATACTCTTTTCTGATATCTAACACTTTCTTCTATCGTCTAACACACTTTTCTAACTTCTAATTAGATTACAGTGTTAGATGTTAGAAGAGAATGATAAAAGTTGAAAGAAAATATTAGATGTTAGACGTTAGAAGAGAGTATTCTTAGATATTAGAATTTTGGAAGTTAAAATAGTATATTAGAAGTTAGAAAGGAGTATTGAATGTTAAAAGGTAAAAGAGAGTATTAGGTGTTGGAAGTTAGAAGATAGTTTTAGGAGTTAAATAAAATCATTATTTCAGCACAGATTCCATACAGTAGTTAAAATATACTTTAACTGACAAATTAACATACTTGTTATATTGACCAATTAATATACTTTTTACATTTTCACTATAAGGTATTTATTTTTATTTACGAATTTCAAATAACGTCAAATTTGCCGAAGATTATCATTTTTTATTCCAATACACACTTCAGTCATTTTCTATTACAATATTTGATTACAGTTAAACGTTTTCCTTAATGCAATTTTTTTCTATTGTACAATCATAATTATTTATTGTTTCATTACACAATAAATAATTAACACCGATAAATATTTGATTTGGTTACACGACGCTTTGAGGAAATTCGTTGTTTGTTTTTCAATCGACCATCTCAATGTCGTTATGAATAAATTGTTGGAGACATATTCAAAAACGTATGAGTAGTTATGCAATTTGAGTCTGAATCATGTTAAATATCGCATAATTGCATAACGAATTTTGACTTTTTATTGCAATTTTAGAAATTTTCCTTTTTATATCCGTCCGCGTCATTATAACTTTTTGTGGTTTTCGCAATAGTGAAATAATTATAGATATTTATTTGCAATTTAAACCAATATGAATGTTAAAATATTCTATTTTCGTTTTTCTCTGAATAGATTTGTTAATAAAAAAGACATTATATATTATACATACGCTTACTTAATTTGAAATTCAACGAGAAACTGGAATTTAAAAAATTAATTGTATGTACATATTTACAAATGTAGCGTGATTAAATTTCGAAAGGTATCATAAATTTAATTGATTGTTTTTTTTTTATCTACATGTAATTTATTCACTGAATTGTTTAAAACCGAATCTATATAAAGATTTTTAATGTGAAATTAAAACCTTCGTTTGGGATTTAAGTAGTATATGATGTTTTTTTTATATCAAAAATATACAGATAAAGTTACTAATTGTAAAGTCAGTGACAGTATTATTAATTTTCTTTCAAAATCACAGGAAAATATAATTTAAATACCCACGACTTTTAATTTCAGTACTTCCCAACATTTAATCCTTTTTTCTGATTCACACTGAACCGATCATATAGTTTTTGTAGTATAGTATATTACAGTTGTATAATTCTTAACAATCCAATTAGAATTTCCACTTACTCCAAAACAAAATAAATAAAAACCAATCGACCATACACAAACTCACAAATTGAACCTTTTTCGTTTCAAATTAATGTAACTAACTAGAAAGATTATCATAGAAATTACAGAAAAAAATCTCAAAAATATGTGATCAGTTATAGATAATGCAAGCATTCACTATACCCAGAAAATTCGTGAGCTTGTTGAAAGCTCAATCAAATTAAAGTCTAATTTTTTTTACCACTATATTCGTCAATGATGAATCCGATTGAAAAAGTGTTTTCAAAAATAAAAATTTACCCTAGGAATTGCTAGCGGATCCACCAAAACAATTAAATTTGGTGGAAGTAATAAATGAGTCCATAGCTACAGTTACATATTTAAATTGCAATAAATATCTTGTGAATAAGTAGTTACTTGCAGTTGCTACCAAAGAAGTTTTGTTCAATTGAGAACCTCAGCAGTAAATAGTGCTAAGCGCCAAAATTATAAAATTGAGTTTCTTTTATTTACTACGAAAATAAGTACTTTTACTATAGAAATTAATAAATAATTCTATATTCTCTCAAATGATGACAGTAAGTACTATGTCAGGTTATTCCTAGTTTTATTTGCATCTAAATGCATGTAAAAACTGTTTTTTAAAAATAATTCTTAATATCTCCAAAAGTGATAAATGTCGCTTAGCACTATTTACCGTCGAGCCCCTCAACTCAATTTTTAAAAAATCGATTTTATTTTTAGTAAAATATTAAATTTGAAATGAAAAACCTCGCTCTTTAAAGCATGTGACGTTCAAATCAAATTTCCTCATTCCGCTCCCCGATTCCGAATCGAACCAAATCCACAACGATTCCCAACAATCCGATCACAATCCCGACCAACTCGAATACAAAAAAATAAAATAAAAACCATTAATTCGTACGCAAGTTTAACAACGCGCTCTTTAGAGCAAGTGAAAGTGCCCGTCGGCGCGATGGCGGTCATCGCAGGTTGTTGTGTAAGAACGAATTCACGCTCAGGCCGTTGTTGTAACAACGAGCCAGTCCACTTTGGACGATCGAGAGCCGTGGACATATTGGTCGTCTTCCACAGGTGCGTAGAAACTAGCGCCGCCAGATGCGCAACGGACGCGCGCGGTACTAATGTGGCGTGCGGTTTTTCATGTATGGGAGCGCAGTTTTGCAAATTTTCGCCTCTTTTTATGGGAATTTGAGTGTGTTGCTGCAATTCCGGGGTGGAAAATCAATTGTAAATCAATCTTGGTGCATATGAATTTGAAATTGAATGTCGGATAAAGATCTTTAGGTGTGTGAAAATTCGAAATGGTTCGAATGTGTTTTTGTTGAATGGTTGTATGACGCAAATTGTATGGTTTTTTGAATATTTTCTGAAATAATATATGTAATTATATATCATTGAATCTGTGACGCAAATTATACGGTTTTTTTTTACGGAAAATTTTCTTTTTTTTTATGTGTGAACGTCATTCTTGTCATATATTATAATTTAAAAATATTATTAATTTAATTTGAGGTCGATTTTAAATATTATATTATCTCAGTTATAGTGAAAATGTATTATCAGTAAAAGAATATTTCATTATAGGAAATCTGTAAAGAAATAAAAATTTCCCTGTAAAATTTATACACTTACAATTAGATAAAGTGTATTTCTACAAGGAAATTTCTTTACTTCAATCTTCTGATATTATATTTTCTTCTAAAATTTACTAGCACTCTTCTAGCTTCCAACGCTCTTTTCTAAAAAAAAACCTTACCTAACCTAACCCAATCTTTTATATGATCAGAAAAATATAATTTCACTGATAATACATTTTCACTCTATACCTATCTGTGGTAATATTAACAACAAATTATTACCATAATAACACCCAACACTAAAAAACCGTTAATATTTCAAATAATTTAATTCAAACGATTTTTCAAAACACGCATCCGTTCACATTAGTTTTACATAACGCGCATAACACAACACAATATCAATGATAAAACGACCCAAAGATTACGTATAATGGCCAAAACCGCATTGCGTAAAAGCACAATCGTTCACATTTCTTTTCTCCTGTCGGACATAGCAATGACTTTCATGTTGCATAACCTGACTAATGGTCGCTCTGGTAAATGTAAAAAAAACCGTTATTTTCGAAACGGTCGACGAACCACGCTCGCGGAACTAATCCGAATTTTCAAGACGGTTTCTTCTTTTCGAAATAATAAGAATAATTCAGATGGGTCTGCATTATTTTTGTGCATCGAATGGAACCGAGTTTTTTTTTAATGTAGGATGGAAATTTGACATTGTTTTTTTTTTGTTTTGGGAAAAAGTGCACCTTGAAGATAATCGTGGCATTATTGTTCATTTTTCTGTTTCGTAAAAACGTTCGAATGGTTTTCGAAATGTTTAGATATGTCGTTTTCGAGTGGGAGTCGCGCCTTGACACGAAATTAGTTTCACAACTTTTTTGCCCTTTAGACAAAAAATAATTGTTCGTTCGAATTCGGTTTTTCCTGTCTTTATGAATATTTAAATCGTAATTATTATAGAATTTCTGTTGCTTAGAAACTGAATTGGGACATTTCGCTTTTCGAAATTTTGTATAAAT
Source organism: Hydropsyche betteni (assembly GCA_028571205.2). Classification (NCBI taxonomy): domain Eukaryota; kingdom Metazoa; phylum Arthropoda; class Insecta; order Trichoptera; family Hydropsychidae; genus Hydropsyche; species Hydropsyche betteni. The sequence continues at coordinate 1,718,780 of JAOXNN020000028.1, read as the reverse complement.
GTATTGACATATGGTAGCGTAGTTATTGTCTAATATATACTTATTTCGTGACTATATAAAGTCATAAAACTAAACAGAAAATTGAAAAAATTAAATAAATACTAATTTTTATTGAATTTCATTTATTTTATAAAATTTCTAATATTTAAAAAAAAAAGATATATTTATTTATATTAATTATAAAAATTTTACTAATCAAATCAACGGTAATCAAATAGATGAACATATGACAATTGATCAGAAAACATTTGAAAATAATGAAACAGTTAAATATGCAGTAGTTTGAACACAGCGACAGTTAAACACAGTGACAATTGAACACAATCACAAAAATTCTAATCAGCAGTCGTTTCGTACATTTTTCAGATTTTTTTTAATTTCACTGTGTTCAGCTGTCGCTGTATTCAATTTTCACTTGTACAATTATCACTTGTTCAACGACACTTTAGCTCACTATAACGGTCATAACCGACATGTCTGTAGCGCGTCTGACCGACATAGCAGTCTTAAGCGCATGCATTTACGTATGGATTTTTTACCGTCGCGGTAAAGGCTTTTTACCACCGCGTTGCGGTATCATGTACTTAACTGTCATGTGTTCGAATCTCGCTGTGTTTAACTGTCATGTATTCAGTTGTCGCATGTTCAACTGTCACGTGTTCATCTGTCAATAAATCCAAATTCCCACAACAAAAACCATCACCTCACCCATTTCATACAAAAAACCACGCGCAAATTCGATTTTCCCGCAAAATTTTCAAAGCTTTTCCGACCCGCGAAGCGAAAACCGTCGACATTCCGACCATTGTTTCGAACAATCGAAAGGGCCTTCAGCGATTGCGTTACAGGCTCATTTTCCGCATTTATCTTTTTCGGTCTGAAACGTTCCCGGCCGCTTTCACTTTTCGCGAAACGAAATTGTGCGCCGGCCGTTTTCGAACTCGGCTAATGTCGCAGTAGCCGCGGCTTCGTTTTCGCGCCAATTGCGCCGTTCGAAAAGCGCAATTGCAAACGGCAATTGGCGTAATTGCGGCGGCTTTTTACGTTTTTCGCTGTGACGTGTGACGGTTTTTATTACGGCGGGCGATCTTTGTTTCGTGCTCTTTTTTGTTGTGTGGTAATTTGCGGTTGTTGGAAAATTAATGTTTGGTAAATATAGTCGTTTGTGAGAGTTTAATGTGTTAAAGGGACCTTTGTCCTTTTTAATGGATTTTGTTTTTAATATGTTTAAATTCTTTTGAAGACTTTTGAGTCTTTGAAACTGATTTTTTTATTTAAAAAAAAAAATGGTAATTCGTTTCTTGTTTTTTTTATTATGCATGTCTTGATTGTGAATTGAATTTTCACCTAATAAATAATTTTTATAGTATAATTAGTAACATTCAATTTCAGCATATTATGAATGAAAATTTGATTTCTTTTTTAGAAATTCGAAAGATAATAACAAATCAATTAATCATATTAAAATATACAGATGAGAAACGATAATTTTTATACTAATTAAATCAGATTTTTCCTATCAATTTATACGGTAGTTAATTTAATTAGAATTTCCATTATACAGTAAACTCCCCTATAACATCAAAACAAATTCCACGTTATAAGGGGTAAAGGTTTTTTAATTTAAATTTTTTTTTAACATTTTTACGTTTTAACTGGTTGTTTCAAATAAATTTGAAAAAAAAATTAAAAAATTTGAAACTGAATGCATTTGAACGATATAGGGAGGGGAACGTTGTAGTGGAGGTTTACTGTACAGCGGAAATACTAAACTAAAAGGACCGAAATATTTTTTTGTATTAAAAAAAACTTCATGTTAAACATAATATTTAATCAGAATATTATTTTTTGTTTACTGATTTTTCACGTCAAGCATTTTCATTCTAAAGAATTTCCACTGTACTAGCTCTTATTATATAATTTTCCATTACTTCCATCAAAAATCTACTCTCATTGAGTTTATATACTAAATAATACTATCCTTCAATGATACACCATCATTCATCCATCTATAGACCCCACCATATATAACTTATCTTCAATAATCGACCAGAATAAAAACCCAAGCCTTATAAATAAAGCAACATTATCCGAAGCAACCGCATCCATTCATTAACCGCAATAAATACGGCTTAACTTCAACAACTCACTACGCTAAATCGTAGAAGGATTATATTTAGAAAACAGCAATAAAAAACCGATAAAATTTCAATGCCGTCTCGCATCCTGAATTCCAATCGCGTCGAATCGCAAACTCTTCACGTTTACGTGACCGGAATCCCCGTCGGGCTTTCCGTAGATTGTTGACACTACGTGACGACAGCCTCATAGCGAAAATCAAATATTTGCAGCAGCAGCAGCCATGTCTTCGGCCAAGATCGTGTGCCCCCCCGAAAGTTACATATGCAAAATACCCGAGCAGGCCAAGGAAGTGGCGCTCAAGGAGCTCAGGGAAGACGACAATATCAGGGAGCAGTCCCTGGTGCAGATGAGGGAATGGATCGAGAAGCATCCGGCCATCAAGAAGTGCAGGACAGGTTCGTTTCGGTGTTGATTCAGCACTTTGGTATAATGTCATCGTTGATCATTCACTAGGAACGATGATGGACATCTTTTCAATTCCCAATTCCAGCTCAAACCGAATATAAGGTCAATCCTCGTTTTTATGCTATCTCGATTCCTGGCATTTTTCACTCAAAAATTCTGGATTAAGACAACGAAATTTATTATACCCAATATAGCAATCTCTTCCGTAACAGAATCTCCAATCCTTGATTCCAATTTAGACCATTCTTAGATTTTTATATATACCTTCTCGATTTCTTGCATTTTTACTCAAAACAACAAAATTTAAATATTCAAGATTTTTATATCAATTTCTCCCGACTAAGAATCTTATTATCACTAAGAATGATGAATACCCCGATCCTTTTCCATTGTTCTTATTCAATTTACTCCTTAATTCCACACGTTTCACCGAGTTTTCTATATTACAGATTCGCCGTTTTTGCTTCGCTTCCTACGCACGAGAAAGTTCTCTGTGCCTCAAGCTTGCTCTTTGCTCGAAAGATACTTAGCCACTAGGCAAATATATTCAAAATGGTTCCAAAAATTGGACTATGACTATCCAGCGATCATGGAGATCATCGACAGCGGTTATCTCCTCCCACTGCCGGTCAGAGACTCCAAAAACCGTCAGGTCATCATAGCCAATCCGAGTAAGTCCCTAACAAGCCTTATCCTTAAAATCTAGGATTTGGACTGATCTTTATACTTCCAGGTCGTTTTGACACAACCAAGTACACCCCCGAAGACATGGCCAGGACACACGCTCTGATTTGTGAATCGCTCTTCGACGACGAACTCAATCAGATCTACGGATATGCTTACATCAACGACCACGCCGGGCTGAGCATGAACCACATCAGCATGTGGTCCATCAACGATTTGAGGATCATGATCAACTGTTTACAGGTTAGTTCGCTGCAATTTGGAGGTTGCGATACATAATAATACTTGTTCCACATCAGTCATAATTTGATTGACGTGCGGCTGATAATTGGCAGACACGATTTTGATCTTCAACAGTAGTGGGTTCTAATTTTGAGTTGAGCTACTTAAATGTGATCGTTTTGATAAGGAATAGTTTCAATTTTTGATTTTTTTAAAGTTGCCATCTCAAATACTCAAATTTAACTTGAATGATTGAAAATCAGTATTCACACTCTATGAATGTTACCTTCTTATCCTGCAATAGACGTAGTATAGGTATATGTCACAGTTCAAGTGTTCATTTTTGTTTGTTTATACCCATACTAGTTTGGGTATACCCGAACTATGGATTTTAGTTTGAATGTTAACTGTCATATTTTATCTACATATAATTGCATCTAAACTAAAAATAGACGTCATAATTATCATGCTTGAGTTAGGTTGGGTTAGCGTTGTAATATGGGTTGTGAAAACGTGTTTAAAACAAACTCTCGAAGTTCAAGCTGACACGACGGGTAGACACTACACCTATTTCTCGATCATTTGACATACCAATTTCCACGTTATTGATATTTAGCGCAAGAGCGTTATCTGAGTGCAAACAACTTAAATTGTCGTACCACATTAACAATTGGACTAGAGCGTTTATAAGATGAATAAAAGACTAGTTTGTTCGTGCACAAACGAATGGGACACTAAAACTGTAACATATTATATATATCAGTGACATGCGGTCCCTGATATATACTACGGTCAAAAACTACTTACATATATAATACACCCATCCCTCAATTTACCCTATAAATCGCGTAAAGAAAGACTACGAACCTGAAAAATAAATTTTTCCGACATCATGCCCTGATAAAAATCTCTCCGCCCGCCACTGAAGTATATGTATTACATATTGACTTGCTGCTGATTGAATAAACTGAATCGAAACGATTACCGAAGTCAAGCAATAAACATCAGAAAAACCTGATCTTGCAAAGAACCTTTAATCGCCGAATAAACGAAACTTGGCTGAAACCGAAGTTCACGGTTTCCCAAAGATAAGCATCACTGCACACATTTTGCGAATGGTTCTGTGAATGTTGAGGTCAGCTGCCCGTTATGTATGAGTCAATCAGCAACTTTCACTTTCGCCGATGCACCAGCTCTTGCGTGCAGCAGAGTACGTTTTCATATGTCAAAATTGGAGACGACCGGTGAAATGCACGTTTGTCATGTGTCGTTTGCTGCCGGAGTGTTATGAGAAATTTCTTGAAAGTGGGAGATTGAATCGTAGAATTCGATGAATGTGTGAAGTGTTTTATGTTGAAGAGAGTATGGGACGGTCAGTAGATGGATGTGATTGGGTAGAGTATCTATGAATCAATGTTATTGCTTTTACACTTCAAATTCAATTTCTTCCAAATCAAATTCGATATTTTCCAAATCAGATTTAATCTTTTGTCTTAACAACACTGTACGATGGTTGGATCTGATTTGTAAAAATTTGTATATAGTCTCATTGAATGAAACTATTTGGAAGGAATGATTTTGATTGTTAAATGTTCTCGAGTTGCAGTTCTCTTATCACCAAGAAAAAAATCTAACTTCTGATGATATCCAAATGATTTTATCTTGTATTTATAATACATTGATTACATACAATAATGATATAAGAAAAAATCATTAAATTTCTGATAATTTCAATTAAAACCTTTTTCTGAAACAATGTTGACTAAAAATTGTATGTTATTAATAAATAATTAGCTTAATAACGACTAGATTTCAATATAACGATCAATTTACTGTAAATTTTTTATCAAAATATTAAACACAATTCAAATTTAATTTACAGAATGTATCTCCGATGAGACACAAGGAAACTCACTTGTTAAATACTCCATCGCTCGCAAAACACATAATTGACTTTGTCATGTCTATCCTGAATGAAAAATTAAAGAAACGCATCATAGTATGTACATTTTCACATTATCGTATACATAAAATGAACATTTAGTAAAAACCAATATCGATTACAGATTCATAAAAACCAAGAAGACCTCAAAGAGTACTTCAGTTCCAAAGTTCTCCCTAAAGAGTACGGAGGCGAAGTTCCGATGGCAGACATGATCAAACAATTGAAAACGAAACTGGAAGCGACCAAAGAATCACTCCTGGCTCTCGACGAAATGTACATAGATCTCGACGGTGATTATAAACTGGAAGGTCTGATGCAGGAAGAACTCGGAACCGGGATCACAGGCAGTTTCAGAAAATTAGAAGTAGATTGATATTTGTTGTAGTTTTAATTAAAATCATTCACAAATGTGATAAATATATTTTTCTATTGTTATATGATAGGTTTTAATTGTTTACCGCTAGTTTTTTTTTCTTTTTTTAAATTAGCAATTTAATTTTTTTGATATATGCACGTATAAACCAATTTGGACAATTTGGGTAGATTTTAAAATTGAAAATGAATCGTCAAATACAATGAATATGCGGTAACAGGTTAAGTACTAATTTTTATATTAGACAAACTGATTTTTTAATAGAATAATATTTTTTGATATAATTTAATAAAAAAAATATATGTAAAATTAGAATCGTAGCGAAAAAAATAATGAAACTATGAACTCAACTCACATATTGTAATAATATATTTTTGTGATAAAATAAATAATTTTAATTGTACATGTTTTTTTTTTTAAGAAACCATTTTTGGTATATTTAAATAATTTTCAGGTCAGTTTTATTTTATTAGGTGGACAGTATAAGTAATCAATAAAAAATTTCATTGATTATTAAAAATTGTAATGCAAAAAGTTATCGCCTCTTTGTGTTGTAAAACATACCATTCAATATAAATAAATACCATTTAGTATAAATACTAACCGTTAACTTTAAATACTGATCATTTGTGTACTGCCCAATGTATACTAACTGTTAAATTCAAATACAGACCAACAAAATGACAGCTTCTTTATAATTACGGGAAGAAATTAATGAAACAACACTTATGTGTTCAGCTAAAGAACAAATTTATTATTAGTACTTTGACAGTCGACATCATATACTAATCATCAAATAATATATAATATATAAGTATAGATTCTCGTTCTATATGCGTACATGTAAAATTAAAAGGACAGCGTGACGTTTACGTTCATTGCGTGTGTTCCCATATACGTGGTTACTTTGAATATAAGACCGCCGCACGGACAGCACACGAGTTTGATGCATAAATGAGATCGTGCAGTGCGGCGCTTTACGGCAAACTCACATCAACTCGACTAGTGTAGCTAAAACCATAAAGCACCATGCGTCATACCAATTCATAAGCGATTACACCACTTTAAAAGTTTATGCGTCACTATAACTCGCCTCCCGATCTATCTATGGTACTTTATGGTTTTAGGTACACTAGTTGAGCTAATGCAAGTTCGCTGCTACGGAGCGTATGTAACCTATGAAATGTGCAAGTCACGGAAATTCAATAGAGTACGGGAGGAAAAAATACATTTTATGTACAACACAACAGATTTTTATGAGATCCGACATTGAGAAATCATTCTTATTGTCATCGTGCTAAATATAACGATATACATAGGCATGTTTTCGTAAAAATTCATTCAGTGGATATATATGTATATGACTTCAAAGTAACCACAGTTTTGTTTTAGTTCATTTTACTGTTTATTAATTATACAATCAGAGCACAATAATATTATACCACATAAAATATAGTAAAATGTAATTTTGGAAGCCGGAAAATAAACAGATGCGAGATAATGAGTTCGGCCGCGATGAAAATGCGACGGAACGAAATTAATCAATGTGATAACGTTAAACAAATACATTAATTAATTATTTTTAGGAATCACCAAACACTTTTCTTGCTTCCGTATCGCATAATTTATAATATGAATAATCTTAATTTTATATAAATATTATAAAACGCGCACTTTAGTTACTTCCCTCTTAATATCAAAGAAACTAAACATTCCGTTGATGATTTGATTCGAACACACGTCCGAACGATTTCCTTCCCCACTTTAGGCTTAGCGATAAAAATGAAACGTGCAAAATGATCAAAACATGCAAATTATTAAACCCAAGTGTCATCACACTATAAACCAATACTCAATATTGGACCAGAACATTTCAAAAAAAAATTAAAAAAAAAAAACAATAAATAATAAACTGTAATACCTTTATAAATGGATGCACGTAAATGTACAATTGTAAACTTAAAAATAAATTATATATATATTATAATCTACAAGTGAGAAGTGAAAGTAAAATATAAACTGATGTAAAAGTATATTAAAACGTTAAGGTCACGTGAAACAACCGACGACAATGATAAATCACAAAATGAGAGGACCCGGCAGCGCCACGTCGTTTTTATTATATAAATACTCAATTGATTTTTCGGCAATTCGAGAAAAATGTCTTGAGGGAAGTCGCACTAGCATGTGGTTTTCAGTATATATTTTTTGCACTTTGGCAACACCTTTACAAATTCGATTTGAGGATACCGATCGGCCGTTTCACTCTTCTATTTCGACCATCTGTCTTTTCATAGGCGGGCCGGAGTCCATCGTTTCAGATTCGGTTGTGTCCGTCAGGCCGGGGAGTTGTATTTGAGTTTCTGATGCTTCAGATGGCTGAAAAATACATTAAAATCAGTCGAAACATCCAATAATACTATTAAAATATTCGCACGTTTAAAAAATCATTATAAAATCTCAGGATTTTTACTCCAAATTAGCAATTTTTCATTTCAAATTAACACTTCCATTTCAAGTTAACACTTTTTCAATTCGAATTAACACTTTTCAAAAATAAAATTTTACTAATTACTAATCTACAAATTATTTTATTTAACATCGTTAAATTGTAACCAATTAAACCAAGATGTATCTAAAATTACCTTTGGCAGTTGCAAAAGAAGTTTTATAATACCTATGATTAATATGTCTAAATAATTATATATTTACTTGTACTTATGTTAAATTAAATAATTTGATTTTCTGATTTAGTTTAATTTTTAAAGAATAAATTTTCATTTTTGAAAAAGTGTTAATTTTTTAATGAAAAATTGCTAATTTGAAATAAAAAATTGCTAATTTGAAATGAAAAATTGCTGATTTGGAGTAAAAAAACATGTATATTAAACTAGTTCGATAATACCTGCGCATCGATACTTCCCGAACGAACGGTATGCTGCTTGTAAAATGAGTATAAATTCAATTTTGATGAACGTATATGGTTTGTAAGAACACGAATCGATGATAATAACAATGATAAATGATACCTTCACGTCAGTTCCATCGGGTCCGGTTCCTTCTGGTTTCTGTTTAGCCTTTCTTTTGCCTCTAGTCACTTCAGTGGAATGGAGTACGGAGAATGTCATAGCGGGTTTTTTAGATACTTGAAACTGTAAAAACGTACATAAATCAACCGATTCTGAAAATAATGATATAAGACGAATAATACGATACGAACTTGTAATTCGGGAGGCAAAAATACCCGTGTATTCACAAAATGCTCAGGCTGTTGAGAGAAATACATTGTCGGGATTCTAGTTTCAGTTGCGAACTCTTTCATTTCATAATTAGTCGTTTTCGATAAGACAAGTGTTAAAGCTAAATCACACAATGCCCATAGTTTCTAAAAATTTCAAAATTCATTTAATGTTCATTAAAAAAAATTCTAATAACGTAAAAATAAAAACATACATAATTAAGTGTATCGTCGTCTTCGTTCATCGCATCCTTGTGGTTCTTCATTCTATCGATAAGATTCTTATAAAATCCATAACAGTAAAAATCGTTACGCATTATCAATGGTTCTAATATGAACCACAAACATTGTTTCAGCACCTTGAATAAAAACACAATATATTAACCAACGGTCCGAAAAAAAAAGTATTTAATCAAAATTGGTAACGTAAATTACCTTTAATTGTTCTAAATTATCAAATCGTTCGAAATAGGAGTCATGAGCTAAGATCGGTATTGAAAAAACGAGCATATAGTCAGGCAGAATGTGTGGCAGTTGACTTACAGCTTTTTCAACTGAAAAAAATACAATATTCAATAATTCGCTCATTCGCATAGAACAATATATGAAAATATATTACCTTGTGTTCCGATTGTAATAGTTTTGATGTAATCTCTACGCCTAGTGACATCGGCTACCATAAATTGGCGAATGACACTACGAAGACGCTTGTCAGGTTCACGTCCAGCCAAGGCATACATACCCATGAAATCGAGTGGTAAACACTTGTTGGGAATTCCTTTCGAAAGACCTTTGTGTAGTTTCGTAGCGAAGACTTCTCGAACTTGAGGTACTTCATCCTGAAACGAAAAAAAAAACAAAATTTTTAATACGTTCAGATTATAAAAAAAACGATTTTTAACGATTCAATACATACCACCATGAGTTGGGAAAGGTTGTAGAATTGTTCAGCAGTGAATTGATCACCGACACCCTTTTGTTCGCATATCTTCAACATCGCTACGCCCGCGGCTAGTCTCAAATGAGACATTTCGGCACGAGACAGTTGTCTTTGCTGCAAATTCGGATATATATTAATTGAAACACCAAACTTGAAACAATTGACCTTCGAGCAGGCGGGTTGTCGCGAAATTTATGATAAATACGCATTATCGCTTCTCCCACTTTTACCACTGAGTCACCAGCATTGAGATTCGAGGTATTACAGGGTCAGTGTCTCTTTGACTTATAGTTTTTGTTATTCATTGATATTTGGGAATTTCCATACGAATTCTTCCAAAACGCAGTGTTTGTACATTATATGCAGAGAAGAAAAAGGATCCTCAGCATCAATGAAGTGTTACCGTTGCCAGTCGTTTAATTGAATGAACCATTCTGCTTTTGAAATGGTTTGCAACAATTTTAAGGATGAGAATATTAATTCTGAGTAATAAGTCGATAAAATATTTAGTTTTTGTTGAAACAAGTGTTGTTTCGTTTTTATGTTTAGAAAGTCAAATATATTATATAAAAAAAATGTCATTTATCATTCTTAATAACCTAACCTAACCTAACATTCATATAAAGAAAACATCATTTACACGGAGAAAACTTGATGACATAAAGTTTATGACACGCGCCCGCTCAAGTAACAACATTTGACACGCCAGCTCGAAGGCTAAAAAATAAACATGACTCTTACTTGCAGCAAATCCCCTTTATGAAGAATAAAAGCGTTGAGCATACGGAAGGTTTTCTGAGCGGAGAGCTCGTCCCTTTTCAAACCGAGCAGCCAACGCGCCATAGTTTTGAGGCCTTCGACTTTGCAACGGGTCTCCATCGGCAGCTCGCTTTCGGGACACCAATCGCCTTCGACGTATTCTCTACCCTCGCTCGACTCTTTCACTAGCAATTCTTTCACGATCTTTCTGGAGACGATATTTTTTATCTGAACGGGATATTTATCAGGTAGGTTGAAAGCTATGTGCCCGAGCGTAACTATGGCCGTTCTGTAGTGTTCGGAAGCGGGGTTCAAAGTGGATTTGATCGTTTCTAAAATATCCGGGAATATGATGTCGTGTTGATCGGCCATATTTACAAAAATGCACCTGAAACGAAACGATAAATGAATAGTTAAGTTTACGATTGCTAAAATAAGGTTTTTGAATAAAAAGATTTCATACCGAACAGCGTTTTTGGCCTGTTTCGGAGTTCCGACTTCGGCGTAGGCCTTGCAGTATTCTGTCAATTTTGGGAATAGACTTGGACATACCTCGTTCAAAGGTTTGTATTTTCCTAAGAACGTGAACACGGCCAAAATCTGGGGAGCTACAGCTTCGTCTTCCATATTGAGCATATTGAGCAGATGCATCAATACATCTTCGTGCAAGAAATGAGACGGGAAAACAAAAGACAACATAACCAAAAGGCGCAATCCCCTCTCACCGGCTGTGTTGGGATTTAAAGAGGCTTCGTCTATGATATTGCCGCCTTGGAGACAATTTTCTACGTACGAAATAAGAATTTTCAACGCTTCGTGGTCGATCATCACTGAACTCACTCTTTCCAATAGCATTTTTACGGTGTTATAGTATAAATTAGTCATTATGGGTTGACCCAGTTTTTTCAGAACACTCGCCTGAAACGAAAAATTGAATTTAGTATTCGATGTGCGATTACAAATTTTAATATTGAAAAATACTCACAGTAGTTCTGACACATTCTTCACAAGTTACGTCAGGACTGAGAATCGTCTCCATACCTTTGAGGAGTTGATAATCGTGAGTCATATGAGCTGAAAACTTCGTGAGGAATTCTTGCGCTTTAACAGGCTCCGGTAAGAATTTGTTAGAAATCTGATTTAAACGCATTTGAATATCTTTTAACTTGTTGGGGTTGTTCGGTTTTTTATGTAGTTCTATCCATTCGGCAACGCTCCTTCGAACACTAAAAAATATATAATTTATATAAAACATTCTTAACACTTAACCAACTGCAGATGCTAACGTTGCGTCCTCAAATACATCCGACTTTGCTCGTCAATATACGATTACGTCTAGCAGTTTCAATAGCCAGTCAGTTAAGTGTTAATATGAAAAAAAATCCATTATACTTACGCAAGTTGATGTTTTTGAAGTTCAATAAAAGCTTTCGTTGCATTCTCATCGATATTTCCCAAAAGATAATACAATTTTTTCATACGTTCAGGTGCAGGTAATGTATAAGGTACCAACGACGTATTCAGCAACCGTTCTACGAGCAACCTATCCTCCATTGTGGTCATATAATAACCTAAACCAAAAAAAAATTCAATACAAAAATCTTACACACAAAACAAATCGCAATCGAGATATTCACCATGCAAAATCTTGTCCTTGATCCACATGACGGCTTTTTTGGTGGCCTGAGGCACGTTCGGATCCATCAGATGCTTTTTATATATCATCGCCAAGCCGGTCATCGCTTCCTTGCGGATCTTGAACTTCTTGTCCAACGTCCGCTCTTTGACGAACTCCAAAAGGTCCTCGGACTGAGACACAACCTCGAAATCGCGGTGAGCCGTCGACACTATCGCCATGACCACTTCGTACCGCACTTGCTCCTCTCCATCGTGCTGCCTCATTTTGAGGGTGTCGGTGATATCTTTGCGCAGATCCGGGTGGTGTATGAGGAAGTGCATGCAATACTGCACGCACTTGATGCGAATTTGCACATCGATATCATTGAAGCGTCCCAAAAAGGCGCGCCAGAGAGCGGGATACATGCGTGCGAGCGTGGACTCCTTTTCGGAAAACATCCGTGCCAATAAAGCAACAGCACCTATATTAAAAAAATTTTAATGAATTAAAACGAATTAACGTTTAATGCAAAAAAAAATAAATGATTCTTTTACTTAATCTTTCCACTTCGTGAGCACTTTTGAGTTTACATTCTAGTTGGGGAAGTACGGATAATAGCACACTTGGACAACATAAATTAAGTTCATAAATCAATTCATATACTTTACTGCAAATCGGTAAAGATTTTTCTTCTTTTCCCAAAATCAATACGTGATTGAAAAACTATAAAAAAAAAAAACGTAAATTGAATTTCGTCATATAAGTTAGTCAAAGTGTATTTCTCAGTTGAAATATAGTTTGACTAGTTAAAATATATTTTGTCTAATCCATGTAGTTATTTCGTCTGACACAATGGAAATATTATTTAACTGGTCAGAGTCAGACAATGTGTATTTTAACGCCAACGCCACTCGCGAACCGTCTCAAAGTTGCCCATATTTATTGGTTGAAACATTGAGAGGAATGATTATAGTTAATAGCTAAATGTAATATAAATTGAGATTGTATATCGTTCCAGAATTGTTGGAAAAAAAAATGAAGATTTAGTCAAAAAAATACAAAAAACGATGAATATTTTTAAGTCGAGTTAGTAACATCAAGTAATTTAATATAATTTCAGTAGTTTTCTAAAAGTTTTTGAATTTTGAAATATTTTTGACAAAGTAACATTATCAACACTGAAATAAATTGGCGATATGATTATAATGGCACAAAAATTTTACTTGCCCACTAATATGGGCCATTAAACGTCGCTTGACCATTAATATGGACTTGAAACTAGTGTTTATGTAATGAATGCCTTGTTGAGATTATTCTATTATTAAATTTTTTTCAATAATCAAATATAGAAGTAAAATACACATATGGTTTAATACCAATACTCTTTTCAAATATCTGAACTGTCAAAACTGTATTTTTGTCAGTTGAAATATACCTCAACTAGACAATTTGCTATTCAAATACACATTATCTAAAACTTCAGACAAAATATACTTTAACTAATACCACACTTTAACATATATATTGTGAATTTGCTGCGTCGAAAAATACGTACGGTCTGAATGTAAGGTTCCAACGTATCACTGGTCTTTATAATTAATTCTTTGGCGAGAAAATAAGCGTTCTTCTTATCTTTTTTATTTGGTTCGACCAAATTTATAAGTATGATATTCAAGAGTTCATTGGAAACCACGTCGCTCTCAGTGATCAATGGACACAAAACGTCCAACATAAACGATTTGACTTTAGACGAATGTTCATCGCTGAAAAGTAAAAAAGTGTGATGTATACAAAAAAAAATCATATATAAAACATCATAGAATATCTAACTCACTTGACGATTTTAAACATTAAAGAGAAAAGAGCGCAAAATATCTCTTGGCAGTCTTCTAATTCGAAACACATATTAAAAGACTTGACATACGCGAGGTTCTCCAAGAGATAAAAATACCTCTTGAACGCAGGGTCCTTCGGATCGCGCAGACCCGCCAATTGTTTGATCAAAAACAGAAATATAGTCTGAAAAACCAAAACGACCAATAAGTAACGTACAAGAGCGACAAAATAACGGAAAACCCAACGACTTTTACTGACTTTCACTTGTTCTTGTTCTTTGTACGGCGCTTCCGGGGCGTAAACGCGCAGAACGTCCGCTATACAACACGCTATGAGCAACTGCACGTCTCTCGACTGGTGGCACAGAAAGCTCTCTTCGGCGAGGTGCAGAGCGAGCGGAATATACTGCTGGTACATCCCCTCATCTTGGCCCAAGCCTTGCAGCGTGTGAGCCAAAGTCTGCAATCAAAACGCGGTCAGAATAAACTCGAATAAGCAACGAAGCATCGAAAAAGTTTCAACCACCTTCAATCTTCTGACCAATTCGTCGGGACCGAGATCGTCCGACACTGGTCGACATCCTTGGGGATACACGATGTCTGACATTTTTATGTTCTGAAACGAAAAACGATGATAAATCAGTAAATGCGATCGATTACATACGGTTACTATTTAAATACGATTTCGGTCAGAATTTTTATCCCATTTATCAGAATTTATTTGATATTGGTGAGAATTTTAATCGTGTTTTGGTCAGAATTTTAACTGGGTTTGTCAGAATTTATATTTAACTAGCGGTAGTACCCGGCGTTGCTCGGGACTTAAATTTTAAATCAAATTATTTTTTTAATTTAAATTCATAAAAACAAAAAAGCAACAATTGTCACAACTTTTGAACGAGCAAAATTTTTTTTTATATAGGGGGAATATTTTTTTACTGACCGTCCCGTTTTGGGTTCTGGAAAATATAGTCACCCTATTTTAATGATACAAAAACCTTCTCGACAAAAAAATACATACACATGCCAATTTTTATGGCGGTCGGTTAAACGATTTTTTGCAGATTTTTCTGTTTCTAAGGGATGAAATATGAACATGATCAGTTCGCTGTTATAATCTTTTTTACAATATGAAAAATACTCAAATATAATCAGAATATATTCATCAACATTTTAAAAAAGACGAAACACAAAAATAGTATATTGATAATGAGTACAATTAACTAATTCCTGAGATAAGAATATTTAACGGAACCGACAAAAATAAAATAACAATTCAAAACATACGACAATAATCTGTAAGTCTTATAATTAATAATATAAATAATGAACATGGTATTTAAAACTATTTTCACCTCTAAAGAAAGTAATTTTCAAAAACACTTTATTGAAAAATTACATATCGTCATAAAAAAATTAGGCATCGTCAAAAATAACGATCAAAGACTTCATCAGATATGAGTTTTCCGACACGCGAAAATATCGTTACGATTTTCCAACACAACGAAATCAACAAAATTCGAAGACGCGACACGTGAACCCCGCAATGATCTTGAAACGACAATCGAAAATAGACAAAAAAATCTATAAACAACGTTCAATGCGTATTTGAATTTGCTGAAAGAAAACAGCAAATTGTACAACAATGGAAAATCACTGCATAATAAATAACACGAATAAATTGCAGCTAATAAGGAAGCCACGTGTAACGAACAATAAACGAATACTATGTAGAAAAATAAGTGCTATAATTTTTATTACGTGTCTGATAAAAGTCATATCCATCGATACAATTTTTACATGTACGTCTACAATATCAAATATCATAACAATTACAGTATCTATTTGTTACAAATAGTCTTTTTTTATTTATATTTACAGACCGATTCGGCATTTTCGGAAATCAAAACGCGATATAAAAATATTTACACTATTCGAAAAATCGTCCGAAAATTGCGTGTAGATTGTAGCCACGATACGTAAGTAAGTATTTAGCGGAGCCGTTTGTAATCAAAACAAATAAAACAACGTAACCGATGATAACCTTGACGATAAAATCTGTTCTGATTACGAAAACGAAAAAAACATCAAAACAAAATATTCAAATTTGGAAAATCATTGGAAAAAAAATCGAGGATAAGTGCGTAAATTTATGTTTAATGAAAGTCCGAAACGAACCCGTTCTACTCGATATTTTTTGAACGAACGAATACGATACAATACGATACAATATCAAATTTATAAATTCATTTAATGATCGAAATGAATGTTTAGAATGACAATACATGTTATTTCATTGAAGAAAGTTACAATTAACACATCACTCAATAAGTCTCCGATCTAAGAAAAACTACTTGTTTTTTTTTTTTTAGAAATTCGACTTCATTCATCAACATACTATCCTTCAGGAGTGATATATTCATTTAATATATCACTCCTGAAGGATACGTTTCTATAATATTTCGATGCCTTTTTCGTAGATTATTTATTTAGTTTATTGAAATTCAGCAAACCAGTCAATAATAATTGATTTCCCTGGTGCAGTCTCCATAACACTTATCATGCCACTGTCTGACTTGAGTATTTTTCCCCATCAAAAATAATGTTTAATCAACACACAAAATTCTTTTTTATCCATTATTTTGAAAATTACAAAACTGGGGTCGCTAAAACCACTGTTACATATAAACTAATTATCAGAATACCATGAAATTTTGTCACTATTCTTTTGAAGGTTGGTACTATCCAGAAATCATATGGGTCTGTCAACAGTGTTGTCATATATGTGTCAAACAGGAGACTTATTGAGTGGTCTGTTAGTATTGTATTTTTTATCATGCTTCGAAAATTGAAAGATAATCGTTTTGTTTACTGAAAATCCTCGACGTAACAAGTATTCAAACATTGAATGTAAAAAGGTGATCGAATTGCGTCAACAGAACATGGTGAGTAATTACTTCCATAAAAAATATAAAATCCTAACGTGTATTTTATATAATGAGTACATAGACATATTGCGACAGTTTATAATTACAAAATATATCATAAAAACAATTAATTACCACAACGTACTAAATCAATCTACGGTACATTGAATACGTTCTTTACGAGGGTCCTGGTCAGATTTATGCACGAATTTTCTTATTGAATTAATCCATTGTAATACAAGATATTGTCTTGTCGGTTAAGCAGTGACCTTTCACGATTGTTGATCAATCAGAAATCATCTTATAGTCCTTCGATTGTAATATAATTGATTAGTAAAACGCTTAAATGATTTGACATGAACTAAACTTGCTATATAATTATCGGAACAAATAAAACTTCCAATTTATTATATATCGTAATATTATAGTTAGATTCAAAAATAACGAATTTAATTAATAAAATTATTGTTTTCATAAAAATAAAAATCAGTAAGTAAAAATATACATTTGAAGATGAAAATCTATATATGTTTGAACTTTTTTCCTTTTCAATATCATAAATAAGTTAAAAAAAATTAACCACTCATAGATTTTACCGATTATCGAAAACTATATGTAGTGAAATGATTAAATATAATAAATGTTTTTAGTATAATATAATAATTAACTCGCTTTCCTCTAACAATAAAAAAAACATGTAAAAATTTAATCATATCGAAAAATCTTTATACAGCCTCGGTAAAATTATTCTTCTTAAATGCTTCTTATAATGATGATATTACGATTAATTATTACATTAAAATACAAAAGTCAACAGTTTAAATCATTGAAATTAAGCAACAAGCGATGCGGTCTACAACGTCGATATATTTGCTTGAAACCATTTGTCAAGATTTTTAGGAAATATTGCACTTTTTTTACGAGTACCAAAAAGGTCTAGTCCTGCAATGACGACATATAAACTGGATATTCTCATATACAAAAATGAATCGCCGTTTCGTTTTAACGCTAAAACTTAAAAACCAGTTTGGATATTTTTTTTTTGTTCGCTTTAACTAACAGGTAGTTTATAAATAAAAATAATAGAGAAATTCCTAAAGAAAAGCTAAAAAATAATATAAGTAATTTTGTATGGAAAATCACACCGCCGCGCCGCGCATTGATTGTGACAATAATTATAATCGGTACACCGGTGACTGAAGACAACGGGAACAACGGGCGCAGATGAAAAAAAAGTCCAGTATGTATTTAGGCCAGGCGCCCACAGACGATAATCGCGGCGCGATTTATAATTGAACACATTGTTTTGGGTTGAAGTGCGCGCATAAACTATACGGGCGCACTTCAACCTAAAACAAAGTGTTCCATTATAAATCGCGCCGCGACTAATCGCCTGTGGGCGCCTGGCCTTAAGGCTAGTTCGCACTACGCTAGTAATTTAGTAAAGTAGCGTGTAATTTAGTGGCAAACTACTCGCTACTGCACAGAAATCGTTCGCATTATATGTCCAGTACAGTACACAAGTGAGTGGTGTTTTGCAATGAACTCGACTAATAAACA
>JAOXNN020000028.1:1683405-1700032 GCA_028571205.2 Hydropsyche betteni | reverse complement strand
CAAGCCCAGCGCCTCCAACGTTGCCAGATCCAACGCGACGTTGCCAGTCTCATTACTTAATTTACACAGTAGTATGATACTCAAATACTTCAAACAACGATATAAGCCTTTTATTACATAAGTGATATTAGTCCATTTTTTGGAAAAAAAAGAGTTGTAGCAGTTGAGTTGAGTTCAGATATAGTTATCTAATCGAAATGAACATCAACTCATTTTTTTCTCCGAAAATGGTCTTATACGACTCATTCGAATCCAAAATTTTCGTCCCGCTTTCAGAACAGTTTCCTCAACCAGGTATATTTAACCAATGGGGCACGATCACGAGACACACCCGCGACCACGTGTCGTCCACAGTCCAAGACCACGTGCTGTTTCGCACGCAATCCAAGTTTCGAAATAGCGAACACAATTAGAGCGACCGCCTCGCAAATAGACTCGGCTTAGATCGTCCCCATACATCTGCGTATTTATACAATGCGCTCCCACACGGGCGCGGCGGCTCTTTTTTTAAACGTTTCTCGATATACGGTATCCGAAAGGGAAGAGCCGAGCTGACGGAGCACGTGGAAGTCGCGCCGGTCGGACAGTGTTGCGCGGGTCGCCTCGCGGAACGGTGCCACTTTCGAATTTCGCGCCACCCTTCGCACGGCCCAAACGCGGCTCTGTCCAGCCTTGTGGTGATGGTCGCAGATTGGGTTCGGGTCTGCACTTGAACTTTCGTCGGGACTTTTCCGGTTGCTGTTCGAAAATCTTGCGATTTCGGTCGTTTTTCTTTTGGGGCATTTGGGTTTTTTTTTAAATTTAAATTTATTATATGTCAATTTTTTAATTATATATAAATAATATTTTTTTAACATAATAAACGTTTAAAATTACCCTTTTAATTCAATTAAAATTGTCAAGACAGTTTAAAGTAATTGTTGGCAATTATAATCGCTCACCGCAAACCGGGTCAAAGTCCCGCATAAATATTTGAATTTGTATCGTATCTTATTTTAAAATTAAAACGTTGTTTTATAGATCGTTTTAAATAAAATGCTTCAGTGAGCTAAATGCACAATTGAATAAATAACAATTACATTGTGTACAATAAATATATCCAATTTTAACATCGGAGGATAGAATAAATCATCGAAGATGTGTTATGACATTGGTGAGTTATTTCTAAATTGTTTTCATTTCATTTTGTGATAGTGCGTACTAAATTCATAGTTATCTGCGAAAGTGCTAAGGATAACTTTTTCCTATTGTTTTATCTGTAATTGCTTTGACCTTCGCTAATATAAAACTTTTTACATTTCAATGCATCACAATATGGTAATTGTCTGAAAATTCAGATTAAAATTAAATAAATTTGTGAATTATGTCAATTTTTTTCATATATGAATATTCATGTGACACATTATCGTTGTTATAGATTTATCACGTTTCGTGCAAAAAATTTGATTGATGTTCTAGTTTCATTTGTCTCGCATTCGCTTGACCCCAATTGCTAGCCTGGTTTTGATTATAGTAATCTCGTTATATAAAAAGAACTGTTTCAGAATGGCAATGTTGTCCATTGTTGCTACTTAAGTCTATTATCTTCATATGTAACCGACCACTGAAAAAGTATTTCTCTTGAAAATATACAATGTTCCTTCTACTTTATATCTTGACGATGACATTTTATCATACGACTTATTCTACAAATTAATATAATAGTCACAAATGTTATCTACTATCAATTTCACTCAGCGTATATTGCACAAATTCATATTATACATTACGTAGTTCCTTCATATTTCGCTATATTTCTATTGTAATGGTTGAAGTAATTGAATCAACCTTGAATATCCATTAGACTTGTGCGTATGATGTTGCCAAAATGCTACCGCACTGTCTTTATACATCACGATCACTCTCGTTTCAACCAGTTCAACTTGTCAGACGACTATTTGAAGAGTTGCACTTTTTTCTCCGTCCCTCTCTTAATTTCTCTTAAACGGAACTTTTTTTGTTTTCGTGTGCAGACACATGCGAGAAACTGCATTTACAGTTCTTTTTTTGTGTGTCTGCTCCGGTAGTTCTTCTATTTGTGGTTGTATGAACATTTAGCGTATATAATACGAGTTCTACTTTTTCATTATTAAAAATTATTTCGAAATATTTCTCATTAAAGCATGCTGCGTTTAATAAGTTTAATACAAGGATCAGATATTTACTTATTTAACTTTTTGATACTAAGAATATTTGAAAAGTTAAAATAATCGGTTATTATTATATTATGTAACAGAAATTTTTGATTTGGTTTTGTATATATTTCGGCTTTATTATATAAAGAACAATTTTTTTTGAACCGTATTTATAAACACTGATTTTCACCTCTGGAATTCGTTATTTAGACTAATTTTATTATCTCTGTTTATTATGAAATTCTGAGAATAGACTCACATCTACATGAATCGAAACTGTTTACGTACAAATAAGATATTTGGAAATTGTTTACTTTTAAAATTAATTCACATACCTTTGCTAACTCATCGAGCTAATATTTTTTTATATAACACTAACTAATAAGTATTATAAAATTGATGTTTATTTTTATTTTGTTTCAGGTGTGGCTAGTGGTATCAATGGGACCAATGGTGTCGTTGGTCATGGCGATCTGGTCTTCAACGATGAGGACCTGGTGCCCACAGCGATGCGGGCAATTAACATGATGAGGAAGAACAAGCACTTTTGTGATGTAGTGCTACATGTAAGTGAAATATATTCATATTGCATAGAAAAATTGTGGTTATCATTAAACACGTTTCGTTTTTTTTTATAATAGACTGGTAACGCTGAAGTTCCTGCTCACCGAGCTGTCCTCGCAGCTGCGTCTCCGTACCTCTTTGAATTATTCACAACTGATCAAGTAATAATAAAAAAAATTCAAATTAACTTATGTTTCGATGATTGATAATAATCGTTCATTGTGATTATAGGATCGCAATGGATCTGGAGCCATAGAACTGCCCTTATCGTATAAATTAGGAGGACATTGTGAACAAAAAGCTCTACTTTGCTTAGTTGACTATGCATACACTGGAAAATTATGTGTGCCTGCTCATCATGTACGTTTTTTTATCATTTAAAAAAATGTTTCATCAAGCTGAAACTCAAATTAATTTTTTTAACTGTGCCTTCAGGTTCGTTCAGTGTATTTGTGCGCTTGGCAACTCCGCATGGACAGCGTTGTGACCAGATGTGGACTCTTTTTGGCCAGCACTTGGCTTTCTAGAGAAACATGTCTTTCAGTGAGAGCTTTACCTGGCTTGACTGGGGAAGCTCGCGCTATGGTCGACAGATTCATGGCTGAAAATGTAAGATTTTTTAAATTAATATTTTTAATAAAATCAAATTGTTTCTGTTATAAATAATTTTATTGACATTTTCAGTTTTCATCTCTGTATAAGGGCAGCTTATTATCTACTTTGCCGCTCGTACAAGTTGAAGTTTTATACACGTCGCGCAAAGACATGGATCAATCAGAACACAGTGCACTGGCCGATCTTTTGCTGAATTGGCTGCGGGATCAAATCACAGATGAAAAAGTTCCTGTACGTATTTATTAACATTTTCATCGCTTTTTCATTTTGCTTAAGATTAACGTTTTCTTTTTTTTTTGTTTAGGTGAGTACTTTATCTGGTCGCACACATTTGCTGTACATCGCTGGTGGTGGAGAGCTCAAGGATTGTGCTGCCCTTCCTCCAGCCCATTCGGATACACCGCTCATTCAAGACTACCGGCGTATGCTGCTCAAACGTCCTCCTACGAAATGTAAGACATGTTTTAACAAAAGGTTTATTTTCAGTCTTCACTCCCGGGGATTCCAATGCGGAACGATTCAGAACTATCAGCATTATTGGATTTCTATTATTTACCCCCTTATTATTTTATAATTTATTTAGGTTATATCGGAACGATTTTATAATTCATATAAAAGTATATCTGATTTACTTATTCATTTGAAATATGTTTTAATTTTTATTATTTCGATAACGATATAACCTAATTAAATTAATTTACATGCTGAGCCATGTTAACCTCCCATCAATTCAAATCATTATCATCTGCAACTCAATGGAAATAAACTGCATCTTCACGATATTGAATTATTTTCGAAGAAAATACTTGGGCGAACAATCTGTCGATATTTTCACTTCGTTTTTTTTTTTAAATAAAAATATTAGATTTAGAGAGACGAATGGTTGACGAAAGGAGAGAAAGCAACATTCAAATTAGATTAGCCTTCGATTAAACACGTAAAATTAGTTTTAATCTGAAAAAGAACAAAGTCCGCATTGAACTTCTTTATATAATCAACAGAAAACTATCGCAGATCATCTCCATATCAGATCGTCATATGAACAAATAGCTAAAGTTTCTTTAGTAAAATGTTCATTAATATGCAGAATTGAAGGAGACGGGATGTCTTCTTAAAAAGGTCATGTTTTTTTGACGATTGCAGTTTATAACATTAAGTAAGTATATTTATCATGAGAAATCATTTTCCCAAAAAAAAAAATCGTTTGCCCAATTGAGAGCTCACATGTATAAATGCCATTTAACTATTTAATATACGAACGGGTGTTATTTGATTTCAGCGGGCAAACGCAACGGAAACGGAGCCACTAACGGGACTGCCACAAATACAACGGCAGTCAACACTCGGATTTCAACGTTCTATCTCCGAGATATCCTGGAGAGGGCTCACAGACAACCCGGTGACGATTGGGCCATCATAGTCAGCGAGACACTTGCCGGTAATAAAATTATACAAGAATGATCATCAATTTTATTAGTTTGTTCAGATTTTAAGTTATTGTTTCTATCAAATTACAGACCACACATTCCTTTCACTTTCCACTTTGGATGGTCATCTCGCTCTCATATCGGCAACGCTGCGGCTGAACGAGTCACCATTGCCCTCGCCGGGAGCAATTCCTCCAACTATTCCCAATAACCACTTCTCAAATTGGACTCCTGGAACGGCTCAACCTCTGGCGCAATTAGAAAGACCACGTTGTGCTTACGGTATGGCTGTGCTTGATGGAAAAATTATTGTTTGTGGTACGTAAAATGAAATACATTGTTTTATCTACAATTTGATATATGAAACCATTTTAATTCAAATTTTTTTATAATAGGTGGATACGATCGTGTGGAGTGCCTTAATTCTGTAGAAACCTATGATCCTGAGAAAAATCGTTGGGCTCTTTTGCCCGACATGAGGCAACAGAGAGGTCGCTTCAATATTGCTCAGGTATTTTTTTTAAAATATATCTTCAATGTCTAACTATTGAAAAACTATAAAACTTGTATTTTTAATTCGATCAGGTCGGAAATAGAATATATGCTATTGGTGGTAGTGATGGACACGTAGATCTCGATAGTGTAGAAATGTATCAACCTCCCATTGATGAAGGAGATTCCAGTAGGTCGATGACAGCGTCGTTAGAAAGTCAAAGTGGTTCTATAGATCTTTCAGCTAGCAGCTCTATTGAAGATCATCACGTCACATTTGCAGTAAACACCCACAACGGTACAGCTGCTACTCAAAACGGTGCTGCAGTTGCTAATGGTTAGTTTTGTACTCTCACATTATTTTTCATAAGATGCTTGCATAGAGCGGAGTGCATGTAGCATGCTGAATGGTGGACTCTCCTATGATAATACTAAACAACTTATTTTAATAATTTTCAGGAGCTTCACAAAGGAAAAAGGCATGGTCCAAAAGGGCCAGGCTACCCCTCGCTAGGAGCTACGCAGCCATATGCGGAGGACCTGATGGCAAAGTGTATTGCATCGGTGGATGGGCTGGACAACCCGGCATCAAAGATTGCCATGTATACAGTACTGATGAAGATGTCTGGAATGAAATGCCATTGCTCAACACTGGTAATTATTTTATAATCAAATAGATTTCAATGAATATTTAAATGAATTGTAAAAAAAAAAAACCATTTTTATTTAGGTCGGTATCAAGCTGGTGCTTGTGTATGGGGTGGAGCTTTATGGGTGGTTGGAGGTTGTGATGCATGGAACTGTCTTTCTTCGACAGAGGTGTATCGAGATCTCGCATCATCAAATCCTGGATCTTGGCACTTTGGTAATACTGAATTTTTCATATTGATTATTATAAAATTTTCATTTTTTATTTATTTAATAATTGTTAATTGTATGTTTTCAGGACCAAATTTAACTATAGCTCGTCGAGGTTGTGGTGTAACAGTATGGGGTTCAAAATTGGTAGCGGCTGGCGGCTCAGACGGACAAAATTCTCTGCGATCAGTCGAATTTCTATCAGCAGGTGGAAGTTGGGAACCTGGTCCTCCAATGAGAGAGAAACGTGCCGGTGTCTCTTTAGCATCGCTCAATGACAAACTTTATGCAGTCGGAGGTTTTTCGGGTATGTTTTTAATATTTTTCAAATGTTTCAATCCTTGAACAAATACAACTAATAAAATTGTGATTTTTCAGGTAAATTATTCCTTTCAACGATGGAATATTTAGTAGAAGGAAGCGAAGAATGGACTTCTCTCACTATTCCCCTTCCCGCTCATCTTGTCCCTCACGAAAACGGTCGGGGTCCTTCTCCAGCGAAACAAGAAAACGACAAAGTACCAATAGATGTATTATCAAAACTGGACATATCCTCGAATAAAGAATCGAGTCCTGTCGAGAATCATGCAGAAAATGAAGTAGTGCGGGAAGAGTTGCCCATCGAGCCGTTGGTTATACATTGCGAATAACCATTTATTCATAAGTAAATATATAAAATATTCCTAACATATGTCAAGATGTAACCATTTATTTTAATTAATGTTTAACAATCATCTTTAACCTTTTTTGCGATTTACTACTGTCATGTAATTAGTAAATAGCCAATCTTATTATATTTGTGTGAAAATTTACTTAAAATATAATGGTTCTCTGAGTTTCTCACATTCCTTCAAAGGAAAAGAGTACTTCTTCCTGTTTTCTTTTATTATAATTGGTCCAAACATTATTGGTATATTAGTAGGTTATGTGTAAAATAGTTAAGTCACTATTTCAACAATCCCGTAATAAAATCATTGCTTATTACTGACGTATACTCATCTTTTCTACCGTGTAGGCAAAGATATTTTTTATTATAGAAAGAGTGAATTGCGATCATTAATCAAATATTTTATCAAACGCATTATCCATATAGCTTGCTATTTTTTTAATGAAAATTTTAATTGGCATGTTAAAGTTTTTTAACTGTTAAATGCGTGAATATTGAAAATATATCACTCAAAATATGATAGTACAATTTTTATACGGTCTCATCTACACATTATTGTATTTTAATTTTTTTTATCATCATCATCATCATGCATAAAACATTCATATAAGCATCACATGTAATCCAAAATAATTAGCATTAGAACTAATGAACTGTGTCAGACACCGTAACGATATCGACACTGCCGTCAATCTGTCCAACGCTCTGTACGCAGAGTGCAATTTTAAAATTTCATATTATCATTGAATATTTCCGTTCCTACGAATCATTTATTGGAATATTATCGACGTAACAAATAAAAAAATCTCATTTCCATTATTTTAATTGCCACTTTTTATGAGCTTATCGTTTATGAGACTAGTGTCAACGACGTGTCGAAGTTGGCCGACTATCCGTGGAACAAAAGTTTTGATGCGCGCGCGCTGTTTAAAAGGTTCAAGGCGAGCGCGCGAGAAAAAGTGATAATTTGTTAAATTTTTTTACAGTTTTACAAATCATATTTATACGTATATATGTATATATTGATTACGCGAATCTACCGAACTATGATCTGGTGCATGGGCGATGCTCTATAAGGGAGCTTTTTCTTGTAACTTTATGTGTGAAACCCGTTCGATTGAAAATTGCTTTTGGGAGCTTTCGATCGAACGGCTCTTAAAATACTGCATAAATGTTAATGCACTTAGTCATAACGTATGTATTACTATCTAATAATAAATATCACTGTTCGCGTGGTGTGCGTATTAATATTATAGTTCTATTGAAGATGAAGATAAAAAATTGACACCTAAACTTAAATATATAATGTAACCGTAGCTTAAATGATAAATATGTCTTAGAACTAATTATCAATATGCATGTACGCTTTGTGCATTTATGTGGAAAAATGACATATAAGTTTGTAGCATATTTTTGTAAAATGATCTACTCTATTGAATTTATATATGTATATGCAATTGGACGCATAATTTATTTACTGCATATCACTTTTTACAATGTGATGCTATATATATATATACATATATATATATATTAACTGTATGAAGACTCTTCAAAAATGTTTTATACATGTTTGTACGTGTTAGGGGTGCGTTAAAATGATTTTAATTTCCGTTTTGTTTCTTCTTTATAAACGACACCCGTTGGCCGTTCATTCTTACATGAATCTTTTTCACTTAAATGTATTTGATTTTTATGATAATATTTTTTATTGAGTGTTTTTTTTATATAAGAAGGTTGAATTGAGATAAATCAATTGATATTTGGAAGTGATAAATCTATAATGATGTTGAAAATTATCAAAATTGATAAAACTGTGAGGTTTCTATGCATAAGTTATGTCTTATATAAATTAAAATGACATTAATAAAAAAAATTTTTGAAAATCATTTTTTATTTAATTTATTATTTCATCATCCTGATTATGATCCTAATGAATGTTTATGTTATAGTAAAAATGTATTATAATTGAAAATATACATAAATACATAAATAAAGATCCCTTATTGAAATACACTTTATCTAATTTAAAAAAAACCTGATCCAACCCAACTGTTTTTTTATGATAAACAAAATACACAATGGAAATCTTTTAACACGAAAATTCTTCATGTAAAAAATTTTAAAAACTAATCCTGTGGCCCTCACAAAATATTATACTATGTACGTATACTTTTGTATACACATATGTACGTACTATGACGCCTTACTTAAAATTCTTTTAACACGAAAAAACACTTCGGTCCCTTTCAGTTTCGAGTCAAATATTTTCCACCGTACTTTCAATAAAGATACATTTTCAAACATTTCAAAAATCAAACTATGGTTCGTGTCTAGGATAATTACCAATACCTTAAACCACCGACAGATGTCACTGCTAAAATTTTCCATACAAAACTGAAAAACCTCACCATCAACCGTCACCATTGCAAACATCAAAGATAACATATCGGCATTAGAAATCAAGGGTTTATTCAGATCTGCCACACCTGCCTTTGAACTTGGACCCTCAGCAGCATCCGGTGGTCATCTCGTGACGTCACCTCACCAATTCTTCGTGGGCGATCCTGTTCTAAGCCTGGTTATATAACGAAATAACCTGTTCGGCGCGTTTAGATAGCGCTTCTTGCACAACAACAACAAATCAACAACGCATCAGCGACGGCTGTGATAAGCAACACCTGAACGTCGTAAAATCGGTGGACAGCTGAAAATTACAGAACGCGGTGCCAGTTCCTTATTTCTTCAGTGAAACAATAAGAAAATTGCTATTTTAGAAATGTAATATATGACGTTTAAGAAATCGCTTAGTTAGCGCACGTCGCATTAAATTTTTGATTTATATTTGAATAGTATAATGTTATGGCATTTTTTTTTTCAAGATTTGGACTTTATCCTTTTCACTATCTTCGTTTTAACATTCCTAATGAAATAATACGAAAATAATTATTTTTGAAATATAAAATTCGTATGTTATGCGTCGTTTGTGGAATCGCTTAGTTCGCTTACGATGCAAAATAGTTTTGCGTCGTATTCGAATAATATATAATATAAGAGTGGAGTGGCACATTGTTGATGTTTTACATTATAATTTGGACTTCTTCCTTTTCATTCTCTCCGTTTTCACATCTCTTTATGATCTTAAAAGTGACAATAATTAGGTTAGGTATTTATTAGTTTTAAGCTCTGTTTATTAATAATAAGGTTTGTTTTTTGGTGAAAATAAATATAACGGAAAGAAGTTCAAATTTTCGATAATAAAGGCGTTTGGTTTTGAAAAACATCAACAAAGCGTCATCAAACTATTATATTATTCACATATGATGCAAAACAATTTTGCATCGTACGCGAACTAAGCAAGTTCACAAACGACGCATATGGATATTATATTTCTAAAATAATAATTTTTGTACAGTTTCATTAAGGAAATAATAAACCGAAACTGAGCACTGTAATTTTCAACTTTCCACTGATGTTGCTACAACTGTTTTGCACAGTACGCGAATGAAGCAACTTCACAATTCACAAACGACGCATCACATAAGCATATTATATTTATAAAATAATTATTTTCGTATGGTTTCATTAAAAAAATAAAAAATTGAACTAAACACCATAACTTTCAACTATTTACTGATTACACGAAATTCGAGCATTACCTGAACTGTTTCGCGTCGTACGCAAACTAAGCAATTTCGCAAACGACCCGTATTATGAAATATTATAAAACTTAACCCGCCCGACCCAAATTTCAACCTCATCCGTCCAAAATTAAAAACGTACACGAAAAAGATCGCAAATTTCCTTTGACACGCAACAATCCGCTCGAACTCTAATTGCGCAAATCTTCTCCGCGTTTTAAACATCGTCGCAATCATCGGACATCTTTCTTTTTTTCGGCATTATGCAAAAGGTCCTATTAACGCCATCATCGGCATCATCAGCGAACACGTTCGAGATAGATTTCAAGAATTCAAACGTTGCGAATGGGACATTCTTAGAACTAGAATGGGCAAAACCACTGTCGAAGGCCGTCGAATGACCAATGCTCGTTTTCCTCTTTAGTTTTTCTTGCGATATAGCATTGCATGCAGAAATCGATACGCTTAACACACATTTTCATTTTGCATTTCTCGTTTTATGCATTATGATTCGTTTTGAGGTGATGCGGAATTGTGATGTAGGGAGGTTTAGAATTGTGTTTGAGGTGACAGGTAAGATTTTGTGTAAATAATATGCTATCGATATCGATGTAGAAAATATCAATTATTTTATAGAAAATGGGTTACACGTCAAAGAACATTAAAAAATAAATAAAATGTTTTCTTTTGGAATCATCATTTGTGCTTTGCGTTAATTGGTACTTCCGATATTGATATGACAATAATTATGATCAAATAAAGGTGAGGCTTCATGTTAAGCGTATTTAGATATGTTTACGCTCATGTTCACGCTTACGCTTATATAGAGAAATCCAATGGTTCAAAATAGGTACTTCCTGCACTAATATGACAATGATTATCATCAATCAAAGGTGAGGCTCCACGTTAAGCATATTTAGGCATGTTTACGCTTACGTTCACTATGGAAGACACATAAAAGAATCAAAGTACCGATATAATAATGATAATAATTAAATAAATAAGGATGAGCCCATGATAAGCATACTTGGACAAATTTGCGATCATGCTCATGTTCACGTTCACGTTCACGCTCACGTTCACGCTCACGTTCACGCTCACGTTCACGTTCACGTTCACGCTCACGTTCACGTTCACGCTCACGCTCACGTTCACGTTCACATTCAGACTTACACTCATACTTATGCTCACGCTCACGCTTACGTTCACCATAGAGGACCTCCAAAATTAGTCAAAATTGATATGATATGACTAATTACAGTTGAATATGAATAAAACTCATGATAAACTCATGATTAACGCTCACCATGGAGGATCCACTCTAAACAAAAACCTACAATTAATAAAGAAATCTCGCATAAATCAGTAAAAACTTCGCAACATTCAAATTTTCAACAGCTCGAACCCCGACGTCGTCATTCCACACAACAATAACAATGCGGCAATTAATCGAACACCTCGCATGCAATTATACCATAATTCAAACAACAAAACGGAAAACCGATTAATGGAGAACCATTCGATTTCTCCGCAGTTTGTGTCCCGTTAGAGTGGCATTTTCTCGAATTTTCCCAAGATTGTTAGATTGCCGACAATCGATCCGATCTCCATACAACGGATCTTTCGATATCGGATTCGAAATCTCGGAAAATTCGCACGGATCGATCCGGCGTCGAATTACGGCCATAACGAATTTTTAGGGATCCAAGGTCAGCCTTTTGTTTTCGGTATTTTCATTTTTTATTATTAGGTATTTTGTAACTGTAAATTGGAGCGTTGTTGTATATTAATTTTCATTGTTGTTTTATTTGATCAAATTCGCATTGGATTATTTTTGTGGAATGTAAAAGGCAAAAAAAAAAATTATCATCGAAAAGCGCTAAAATTAATTTAATAATTTATGCGCGTTGAGAGCAAATTGAAGTAAAAAAGGTATTTTATAAACTACCTTTTTTATTATAATTTGTTCAAAGAATCAATTTATTATTGTTTATTGAATTTTCGACGTATTGATGATGGTATAAATCAGGGTTTGATTGATTGCTTAGAAAAATGTGAATTATTTTAATTTTTATTACGTGATGTTTAAAATTTCATTTAGGTATTGAAATTTATATTTGATGTTTTTTTTTAAATTGTTGCTGATAAAATATTTTGAATAAAAGTTCTCTAATGAAAAATTAGATCATTACATATGAAAAATTAATTTGACTTGAATCCATTTTAATTTAAATTTAGTTTATTTATAATAACAGTTAAACGATACCTTCTTTAACTTTTATATATTACGTATATTAAAATGCATATATTAAGGTTATGAAAATCTATATTTTTCTAAAAAGACTGTTCAAAACAAACAAAAATTTCATAAAAATATGATTTGAACTAATTACATACCGCTTTAAATAAAACAATATTTAAGAAAACTTTAAGAGATAACTATTATATTTTAATTTCCACATACTTACATTCTAAACTGTTTATTTTCAATTTCCTAAGACCTCACAAATTAATACAAAAAAAAATATTTTTCATAAACAACATCGAAACGAACCACATCCAAATCTTTCACACAAAAACTCGATATTATTCCAACTCCATCCGATTTTCACGAGACAAAAAACGTTTGAGAACACCTAAAAG
The DNA here is from genome assembly GCA_028571205.2 of Hydropsyche betteni. Taxonomy (NCBI): domain Eukaryota; kingdom Metazoa; phylum Arthropoda; class Insecta; order Trichoptera; family Hydropsychidae; genus Hydropsyche; species Hydropsyche betteni. Next base: position 1,686,951 of record JAOXNN020000028.1, on the reverse strand, counting down.
GTACCTGCTTTAATTTTCACATACTGAAACACACGCATCGACACTCTGAGCATGTGAGCATACCTGTTTTTAGTTTTGGGTTTTGCAATGACGTTCAGTTCAGTCTACTGTGGATAGGCGCGTGGGTCGAACGTACCTACTGAACTTCGGATCGTTCCTTGGATTTATTTTTCGATTTCGATTTTGAAAACCGTACGAAATCTCAAAAACTACGAGTGGGTCTGTGTTCTGTCGGGTGAAATTTGACGATAATGTTTGTGAGAGTTTTGTGCTTCGAAGAGTTTTTGAATCATGAGTGAGTATCGATTTTTATATTGAATGCTACAAGTTTTATTTATGTTGAAAATTTATATTTAATTATTTTAAATTCTTGAAAATTTTATTCGAAATATATAATTTACATACGTATTAACACATTCTATTATAATATATCTAATCTGATAATTCCAGTTTCGTTCGAAATATAACTGTTTTCATACAGTTATGTACACAAAATGTCGCATAGATTGAGCACGTCATCGCGAAGACGACTTAATATTTTGACACTAAATCATTAAAAAATATCATCGGAATCATAAACCGTAAAACCATTTAACGTATCTATCATCGGAAAAATTGACACATTCTAAATATAATCGCTTCGAAAACGTCAAAATATTGAAACGACTTTTCACATCAATCAATTTCTTTTCCCGATAAGATTAAAGCCATCGTTGGTCAATCTGACGATTGGGAAAAGTATTTTTGATGGTTAAGTAACTCGTTAAGTTATTCGGGGATAAATCTGTCGATTATTAATTTCGTAATTAAGTTTTTTTTGATGAGCTTCGTTAGGAAACGATCGATGAAATTTGTGTGAATGGTTTGGAGTTGTTATGACATTGTTTAATGACTTAATTTCGTTTTGTATGAATCGGATGTTTAATGGGAATGTTTACGGTCGTTATAATTGATTGATAAATTTGAAATCATATATTGTTTTTAATGAGTGAAAATTGAAAAAAATAATGATTTTTTAATGAAAATTAATGGAAAACTTTGTTTATAATTTGAATCTTTTTTTTTAAATAAAATAATACGTATCGTAAATTTTATTGATCCAATATTGTTATAATTTTAAATTGTAAGGGAATGCAACAGTGGTTGATCATGAATCTATAATTTACCATATGTCAGAAAAAAAATAAAAAATAAGTTTTCCAAAAATTATAATTTTGCTATCACACCTTTTCCGAAAAATAAAATTTTTTTAAAAATGTTAATTTTTACGTTTTTCTGTCAAATGGTCAATTATAGATTTACGGTCAACCACTAGTACATCACCTTATATGTCATTGAACTAATATAAATGTAATTGGCAGTAAATATTTGAAACATATATTTTTTAAAGAAAATTAATGAAAGAACCATATTTATATTTTGAATGTTTTTTTTTCAATAAAACAGTTAGTATAAGTAAATTTTATTAATTTAACATTATCATAATTTCAAATCATTTATATGATTAAACAGAAGCGTATAAATATAACTGATATTTATGTAAACTAACCATATTTCTATTTATAACAACCGCTTTCCATTTGTATGTAACACAAACTCCATTACTATGAAAACCTTCAATATTATAAAATCAAACCATTAACACTTCGAATTAAATCGAAATACAATTTTTTTTTTTCAAAATTCACACCAATCAATAATCAACAAGTCGCTCATTATTTTATAAATATCTGCCGACCATTTACAAATTGAACCAACTACTAACTAACACCTAACAAACTACCGACTATTTCCCACTTCCAAGCAGTTTTCGTCTCCCTAATCGATGCGACCAACACAAAAAAACACTTAAAAGAACACAACACGCAATCGCAACAATTAAAAATCACGTACCCATTTTAAACGTCGGTTACCGCGTTCTATATACGACGCCCACGCCAAATTATGTCATGAGTAAAAAACGCGGAGAAACTCATTCGATCCTGAGTTTGCTCTTACTATTTGTAGGCGTTTCGGACTCTGATCGAACGTGTGTATGATTTAGAGTTATGTCGGGCTGTAAAACGGATGTCGACGTGCACTAAGGGCGAACTCGACCGTATAAAGCGTTTATTGTTCGTGAATATTGTTATGGCTTCTTTGGACGTTATTGCCGTTGTAAACGGTATGCGTTTTGTTGTCGGTTATGAAATGTCGTAGAGAAGCGTTATTGTTTATGATAAAAATGGTGTAAAAAGTTGATGGGGTTTTAGCATTGGATTTATTGGTGCTTTCAAATGTTTTAAGTGTTTTTGATAATAATGATAAATTTTATTTTATTTTATAGAAAAATCGATTTTGAATTTATGGAAAAATTAAAATAATTTAAAAATACGTTCTTTAAATTGATAAAGCTTATAAATTTTGATAGATTTTTCAATAAAGTTCACATAGAAGTCAATGGTATTTGATAGCAGACATATTTTAATTTTATTGAAAATTTATAATAAATTAACATTAAATTTTTCTTGATTAATTCTTAATACGTTATTTTAATTATTTTATCAAATTGATTATGGTGAAATTTAAGTTTTTTTCTACACGTTATTTATATTGTATTTATAATAAATAAAAAATTATATATACACACATATTCAGTTTAAGTTTTATAAGAGGTCGTTTCAAAGGACAATGATGATCAATGTCTAAAAAAGGATTAACAAAGATACAAAACACTCATGAATGCATTAAAAAAAGTACTTTTCAAGTTGACCGTCGAAAACAGATATTTTTAGTGTTCATTGTATTATTTTTTTCAATCATTTCATATTGGATATTTTTTTATGAAAAAATATTAAGGATCTTTTCTTTTGATGAATGTAAACTTTGTAAACGTATCTCACAATCAGAAGATACAAAAACGATCAAAAACCAAGAACATACGTGTATTTAAATTCGCATACGTTGTGTATTAACATTTATTATTATTATTTGCGATTCTAATTATTCAATCATTTCATATTGAATACGTTTTTAATAAAACGCATCAAAGATAAGTTCTTTTGATGAACGTAAACGAATCTCATAAACTATAATAGAAGAACAAACAAAAAAATATGCGTACATAAGATATGCATGCCTTACACGAATATTTTAATAGATAATTATAATCCGCTTTATATAATCATGGATTTCTGAGTGTGTGTTCGTTCGTTCGAATGACGCTCGCGACTTTTTCGCGAATATGGTCATTATGTGTATACAGTTAACGTTTATAATATGATGCTTATTACGTTCGCGACTTTGGTAATATATTATGGTCTTTATGCGTATACAGTTATATGATAATGCCATAATATGATGCTTAATACCTACTGCCTCTGGCTTTGCCTATATGTCACAAACAAATAACAAATGAATTATTTTGATTTTATTACTTAAACTAGTATATAGGCCCGATGTTAATAACATCAGCTGTGGTTTTGTTAAAAAACGGAAAACGATAAAATGTGAAAACCCGATTGTGTGAACTCAAAATGTGTACCCGATTTGAATATTTAATATTTA
>JAOXNN020000028.1:1628104-1662558 GCA_028571205.2 Hydropsyche betteni | reverse complement strand
AGCGAGGTCAAACTCGCACTGAAGGTAGATCATGAGTTCCCTTTCTACCTCTCCAAGCCCAGCGTCTCCAACGTTGCTAGATCCAACGCGACGTTGCCAGTCTCATTACTTAATTTACACAGTAGTAAGTCTTAACAAATATCAATAATTAAAAAACAATAACAACATGACAGTTATTTTAAAAATATTTTTTTATTTGGTTATATTTGACTTTTTCTTGATTATTTTTTTGATATATTGTATGTACTTCGTCATTATATTTTTCATTGCATACTTTTTTTAATTAAATAAAAAAAGTGATTTGAAAAATGGTTTTAATATAAGACCTACCCCGAAAATAAGACCTAGTGCAGTTTTCGAATGTAAAATTAATATAAGACCGGGTCTTATTTTCGGAGAAACACGATATTGAGGACTCGTAGCCGATCCTCGTTAAACAAGAACATCCTCCACCACCAACACAAAACATCCATCGAACAACAACAAAAAAAAACCAATTTCTCCACAACAATGGCGCCGTTTGAACCCGACCGGCGAGTTCAACGCATGCGACCTTGCCCAGTGTAATTCGAACAGCCTCGGACGACCATCTGTGGGTCAGTAAGACTCGTTCTTGGCGAACGACAATACCAAATTTGGTATGTCAGGACTCATCCTTGACGCTTGGCCGCGACACGACTTCCTCCTCGGGGAAAAGTCGAGGGAAATGCGTGTCCTTTTGCCGGCGGCCTCGCTTTCGCGTCGTCGTCCAGTTTTGTGGTTTTTTGATTTGAAAATGTGTAGGTTTGTTGGTTGTTTGGAGATTTTTTGGGGAATTCGAGTTGCGCGATTGTTGCATAATTTATAAGTTTTTTTTTGTATGATTTGTATCGTCCATATGGTCGAAGATAATCGAGTTATGTAAAAAAATGGGAATCAATCAAATTGCCTTTCGTTTTTATATGAAATCTCGTAAATTTTTCCATATGGTCTGATTCGTATTTTCAAAAACTAATATGGACATGTTTTTTCATGTATTTTATTAAAACTATTGAAATTTTTTAAATCAATTTTAATATATTACAAAAAAATTCAAACACAAAGATTGACAACTTTCCAGGAGAGCTGAAAAATTGCTGTTTTTTTTTTTGAAATTTTAATTTTCTATATATTTCCTATTCTCACAGTTACCAAAATTACGTTTTTAAAAAAAATTATAATATGCTTAAAAAAATTTTTTTTGGTACATTATAGATTATAAATTATTTGTAAAAAAATTCAAATTTTAATCAAAATTTGAATCATATGATATACAGGTGTGCTGAAAAGTGATGTGAAGCCTTAAAGAGACGATAGATCATATCATTTGGAATATTTTAAAGTAAACTTACCTGAGTCTTCTTCTTTCTAGTTTTCTAGATTTTTTCTTCGAAATAAAAAAAATCATAATAACTCAAAAACTATACAACTTTGAATAAAGATATGTTTGCTTCAAATATTTCAGATGATATGACTTATCATCTATTTAAGATTTTGCACACTTTTATAATTAATTTTCACTAAAATGTAACTAATTGCATCTAATTGCACCTAAACGCATCTAATTACACCTAAAACCACCAAAATGCACCTAAACACATCTAATTGCACCAAAATGCTCCGTATCGATCCTTCAAACAAATTTTCCCACAAACCGACCGGATTTCCTTCGATTTTCCCGCGAATTTCCCACACTAGACCGACACAATCCTAACATAAATCATCCCATATGGTGTCACATATTTCAGTTTGTGGCAAAACAAGAGTATGCCGCCCTCGCAAGGTTGTTTGACAAAAGCACATTTATACAGTCGTTGTATGGGCCGAGGTCGAGGTGGTGACGTCGCAATTAAATGTACCACATAATACGCCCATTGTTGTCGTATAATGGACGCAAAATCGTTAGAAATCTATGGACGGACGTTGCCAAGCACTTGGCGGGTTTTAATGGATGTGTTATTGAAGATCAATTTAGATTTGGTTCAGTTATTGTATGGATCATTGAGAATTCACAGAGTCAATATAATATTTTGGTACTCATGAGGATTTAAAAACGTAGACTTACAACTTTTAGTCGTAAGACATTCGTATAAATTTTAAAATAAATCTCCTTACGTTTATGAATGAAACCCGCAATATATAAGGATAAACAGACATAAATACTGTCACATATGCAGAAATTTTAAACCTCTATCAATACGTGTCAAATATTTTATAAATACGCATATATTTTTTATGAATCTTCAATAAATTGTCATCTGAGACAACTTGATCGATGATGCAATACAAAATGTACGTCATATGAATTCATTCAATGATTCACATACTCAAATTAATATAATTCATGCAATTATATATGATTCATTCTCTTTTCAGACCGTTTTATCAAAATGCTAAATGATGATGCATCGAATGAAAAAGTACTGTATTTTGTTAGTGCTTTATTGGGTGTGAAAAATTTATGTATTTTCGAAACATCCGTTCTTTCTGCGAATTCGTCGATCTGAAAATAGGAAAAAAAATGTTTCAAAGGCGCCCACGTTTTGTGTTTTAGTTTTGTTTGTCGACGTTTATGGTTAACCAAAGATTGATAGGAAGAAAGAAATTTTTCTCGCCGGACAGACAAAAGACGTGGGACATCGTTGGTACGCCGACGCTTCAGTTTTTGCACACCTCTGTCTCAAATATTTATTAAAATTATAAGTATGTGCTAATAAATACCGGATTTGAGATTAATATTATTGATAATACTTAAGTTTTGATTGTTTAAATTAATTATTATATTCAAATTGACAGTTTAATCATATCAAATAAGTTGACAAGTAAGTTAATTCAAACTGAAATCATTCAGTCGATTTTTCAATATTTAACTGATTGAAATTTTTATTTCTTAATTATATACAGAATTTTATAAAGGTCTTCTTAAAGAAGTGATAGGTCATGTTATTCGGAACATTTTAAACCAAATATACCTTGGTCCAAAGTATTATAGTTTTCGAGTTATTAATATAATATTTTTATTGATTTATTGTGTATTTAACTCATAAATATGAATATAAACTTCTATATCAAAACAAAACTATTCATAATACACGATTTAGTTATAAAAAACTTGTTGATGTAAAATAAAACTAGAGTTTTTTGGTATTTCTTGTTAAAAAAAAAAGATGTCCAAAGTGTCTATGTATTTTTAAAAAAATCTCTGTTTAAAGCTCTTTCGATTGATATATCAAACATTCAGATATCTAATCGATTTTCAAAATTAAGGTACAAAAAAGGGAACCAAAGGACGAAATTTTTAAGTTCTCCACATACATACCATTTAGGACTACATACAAAGATCTTAATTTCTGATTATATTAATAAAAATACCAAAACGTTAAATAAGCTATTATAATGATCCAAACGAATATAACAACATAGTTCATAAACCAAAATCATTATACAAAGAAAAGATTAACTCATCCATTTTCTCAATACAAAAAAATCGCATTATTTATGCGATATGGATCTAGCACGTGACGTCATCTTGAAAAATCATTGACCTCCAACAGATCCTCGTAGATCTAAGATATTGAAACAACCATTTTTCGAACCGTCCATAAAACATACTCGTGCAGTTTTTTTTTTATTTTGCGAAAGAACGACACTTGTCCGTGACCGATGAATATGTGAGAAAATGAACAGAAATTTTTAACAGTACGGTAGTTGATTTTTTTATCGATTTGATATAATAATTTATATAATATAATAAAAATTGATATCGTATGAACAGTTTTGTATTATAATCGTAAATGGCGGTTCGTTTCCAATTAAGGCTGCGAACGAAATCGATTTAGAAGATTCGCTCTATGCAAATTAATTTGGTTTTTTTATGCGCGAAATTGTATACAATTAAAATGTGTATTAAAGTAATTAATTTTGCAGTACGAATTTAAGTAATTGAACGTTGTTCTGAGTCGTTAGCTTAATTTGAGTTCGGGTTGCGAAATAGATATAGAGCCTGTTCGTTCATGTCTCCAAATTTGTATCTAGTTGGATAATGCAAATTCTTTCGATGTACAGTGTGTTTTACAACATTTTTTTTAGAAAATTTACTTAATTTTTAATAAAAACTAAAACAAAAATTTCAAAAACTAAAAAAATCGATGAATTTTAATGAATTTGATATAAATACGATTAAAAATATATAATTTCCCAAATTAGTATTCGAATATTTTTATAAATTGTACACGATGATGATGACAATCAAAAAATACAAAAACTAAATTCCCACACATTAAATTCGACATCGAATCGTATTCAATCATTTTGACTATGAACCACACGTCGATCCTCACAAATTAAGCTCATCGTTGTTCTTGAAATCCCAAAAAAAAAACACAACACATAAATTATATCGATTGTGACCACACTGTAGCCTCGATCGTATAACATTATTGAGCACCAAAGAACCTACACCACTATATAAGGCGATACCATATGTCTGAACAGCTGTCGGCGTAATCGAGTTGCGCAATAATTCGGTTTTAGAGAAACTTATATATATTACGCATTTATATATTGAAAAAAATGTATATTATATGAATAAATTTGCAAAATATAGTTGAAGACGTCATGTTGAAAGTTGGTGCCATTTTGTGTGATTTTTGTTATAAATTAATTGATCGTTCTGTGATTTTTTTGAAAATTTAGGAATTTTCAATATTTTTTTTTGTAATGGTTCAAAAATATTTTTTTTATTAAATTATGAATGCTGTTATGTTGAAAAATCGTTTTATGTACTTTTAAACAACAAAATTTTTGTTATAAAACAAATTTGATAAAATTTTGAGACACTCTGTTGTAAAATGTCATGCGAAAGTGAAACTATTGAACTACGTGCATCGTTTTGTATAATACGAACATCATTGTTATAAATTTTGATATTTTTCAATGTTAAAATGATTTGCATAAAACTATCTATTAAACTGATCGATTAACATAATTTTTATTAATTAAAAAAAATCAATATTTTCATACATTTTTATACTTTTGAATGAATCGATGATTATAAATTTTATACCGAAAATTTCATAATATTTATAGTGAAAATGTATAAAAAGTTAAAGGATATTTTTCAGATAGTAAAAGAGGTAGAATTGAATTACTTTTAATTTTTATAAAATATTTTTTCAAAGAAATCTTTATAAATACACAGATTCTCAATAGTCAAAATATACTTTCACTTACACTAAACAACAGCATTGATAAAATCCGATCGATTTTAATTCGGAAATTTGTCCATTTTCCAACAGTACCAATCTATTGAACTTTATGGCTGCAAATAAATATCATCTTCGTCTCGTTGCGAGATTTTTGACACGATACAAAATGAGTTATGGCTAGAAATTCCGATTGTGCAATTTTGCACCGCAAAAGCGAATCCTTTCACTCGTCTTCGTTTTATATTCGACATACGGGCCGACTCAAAAAGTGTGGTCGTTTTTGATTTTGGTTTTTTGTCCGGTTGGAATTCGGGTCTGTTCGAGACGTGGTTTTTTTTTTGGCTATTTTTTGTTTTTGGATGAAATGTAGACGTAAAAGTGCTGTCTTCGTTGAAAGCCTTAAAAAGCATTGTTTTCGCAACAAACGAGTTGAATTTTTGAATGCTTAACGAGTGTAGAATTTCTGCGGTTCTGAAAGTGTGGACAGAAATTTTAAATTATTTAATGCATATGAATTGAACAGTTATAAAACAATTTTTATAGAAAATTATAATTAGATATTAGACCACAATAAAATACCGAAGTCGCAAGCGTAATAAGCATCATATTATAGACGTTAACTGTATACGCATAAAGACCATATTCGTGAAAAAGTCACGAGCGTCATTCCAACGAACATACAGACAGACGAACACACAGATATCCGTGATTAACTAATGTTTCACGTTAAACAATTTCCACTATAATAAACATATCAAATCCACACAAAATTCCACATTTCAATAAAAAAAATAAAAAAAATTAACAAACACAATTTTCTAAACAACCATCATTCTAAAACATCCAACACGCACATTTGAGAACCGCAGGTGTACTCCATACAAAGCGGTCATCTCGTTTGTCGGACTCGTACGAGGATTCCGCAACATCCACACGTTGGATTTTCTCCGATTCTTTTTTTGGCCATAGCGCGACGAAACGTCTTCTTCCCGCGCCGGCGAAAACCGCGCATTTTTCCCGCCAATGAGATGTTCGAGCCCGTGAAGTTTGCCAGGGATAAAAACGGAACCGGGGACAATTTGGATTTGACAATTTGGCGGGTACGCGTTTTTGTTTTCGGCGTTCGCCCACGACGAAATTAATGGCCGCTCTTTTTATGGGTCGCACGTACAGAAAATTCAAATGGGCAATGATATACATTAAGAGATGTTTGTTTGCTTTTTTTTGACATTCGAAGCGATACGTGCTCGAATTAATTTGGGGAAACGTTGGTCATGCGAGGGGTCGAATACAAATTTTTTGGAATATTTTTTATTGGTCGAAATGTGTGCGTGTTTTGAATATAATTTTTTTGAAATATAAAATGAATCGAATATGAATGTTTTTATTGTATTTTGAAACGTTTCAATCATCAATGAAGCATATGAGAATATTTATAATTTGTTTTATTGTCAATTATTTAAATTTGTATGCGAAATTATTTTTTTCAAGGTCTATAGTTCTGTTTATAATTTAAAAAATTTTCCACATCTCACTAAAAATTTTATATAAAATAATGAACCTTCGTTATTTTACATATAATACAATTATTTTTCATACAAAATTATTATCAAATTAAATTTATTTAAAATAGAGCTTTTCAAAAAAAATCTATAAGTGAAAAATATTCTAGTACCTACCTATTACCTATTCAATAAAATATGATTTTTTAAATCTATTATAATTGTTTTTAAATATAATTAATATTAAAAATTATGCGTAAATTTGGAATAGAATCGCTAGCACATTTATAGCATCACACATGTCTTATTTGTGCTTAAATTCATGATGAGCGTGAGCGTGAGCGTGAATGTGTGCGTGAATATGAGCATGAACGTGAAACATAAGTACAAGTATAAGTATATGAGGGGCTCGGAGGTAAATAGTTTTTATAGTAAAATTGAGTTTCTTTTATTTATTACAAAAATTAGCACTTTTACTACACAAATTAATCAATAATTCCACATTTTCTCAAAAGATGACAGTACTATGCCAGGTTAATCTTAGTTTTATTTGCATATCCAAAATAAATTTTTCTTAATATATCCAAAAGTGAAAAATGTCGCTTAGCACTATTTACTACCGAGCCCCTCATATAAGCGCAAGAGTAAGCGTGAGCGTGAACGTGAAGCATAAGCTTAAGTATATAAGCATAAACCTAAACCTTAAGCATAAGCTAAAATGTATCTTACACTCATCGTGAATTTTGGCCTACACATTATTTCATTTCATTTTTTTTTTAGTAAAATAATATAAATATATTTTTTAATAAAAAGATTCTCAAATATATACCGAATCAATAATTTTTCTAAAACACATTTTTTCAATTTTCCAGATGACCCATCTCGCGCGAGTCGGCCGTAAGAAATAGCGGTAAATATACACATAATAAAAATAAATAAACAAAAAAAAAAACGAAAATAGCCATAGAATAGAATAGAAAAGAATAGAGCGACGGCCACGCCCGCGTTTCCCCATGCCTGATGCGGAGGTAGACAAGGAGCCAGAAGGTAACGACACCGACAAGAACAAGAGCAAGGACAAGAACAGCAGCCAGGACAAGAACATCAGCCAGGACAGCAACGCCGACAACAGCACAGAGCCACGGCCCAGGGCCGAGGAGGCTTCGCCGCCGCAGACTTCCAAGTCGAGGAGCGTCTCCTTCAACAGGGACGTGCACGTTAAGCGAATCGGTAAGGGGCCGAGGACGGACCGGGATGTCGCAAGGATGTGCGCCTTCGAGGGTGGAAGCTAATCGAGGATTTGGAGAGGATTGATTTTTTTTGGACTTAATTTAATTAGGGTTGCCAGATTTTTTGGGATCGATCGTTTCCGTGTGTATGATGCTAAGCTTTTTTAAAAATTTTTGGCTATTGTCAAAGGCAAAAAATTAAATGGTCAGAATTTTAATCATGTTTCGGTCGGAGTATGTTGGTCAGAATTCTAATCGAAAACGATCAGAACAAAACGACGGATTGTCAGAGTAAAGTAATAAATGGTCAGAATTTTAATCATGTTTCGGTCGGAGTGTGTTGGTCAGAATTCTAATCGAAAACGGTCAGAACAAAACGACGGATTGTCAGAGTAAAGTAATAAATGGTCAGAATTCAATAACGAAACGGTCAGAATAGGTTAGGGTTCTTAATATTATTCTGACCATTTAATATGAATTCTTACAAATCCCGTTGAAATTCTGACCGTTCAATATTTATTCTGACCGTTTCGATTAGAATTCTGACTGAAATATTCTGACCAAAACTTGATTAAAATTCTGACCAATGTCAAATAAATTCTGATAAATGGGATCAAAATTTTGGTCAAAATCGTGTTTAAATTCTGACGATTTAAATATTATAGAAAAGTATGGAAGGGTTAAGATTTAATTTTATCTAATTACCTCTATATAAAGGTGAGGTTCTAGAGTGAGTTGTTTTATATTCATGTTAAATTTACCTTAAAACTTCACCCGACATATATTTTTTATGAAAAATTATCGTCATCTCATGAAAAATATGATTTTTTATTGGCTAGCACTAACACTTGTGTAAATTTTTTATTTCAAACTTTTATCTATTCGGCTTTTGACGTATCGTTTTTTGTCAAAATCATTGTAAATTTTACTAAAAAAATCGTTGTTAAAAAAATTTTCGAAGTGTTTCTGGCAACCCTAACAGATAACAAAAAAAATATGATAAAAAATCGTCATTGTATACAATTTTAACACACTGTAAATTAACTGGTGCAAGATTATACATATCAAAAAGATATGTACAACAATGTGATTAACTGCAATTTTAATTGTGTTAACAAAATAAAGAAGCCTCCGAAGCCTCGAAAATTTTAACAAGAAGACACCACTAATTTTCTTACCTATGAAAATGGCTAATCAACTATTTATATTATATTAACAATTAGAAGAATCACGTTTGTTTCTTCATTATTATTAAATACAAAAGAGTCCGCATCTGGCTATGGGAAACGCACAATCACGAATATAATATTTATAATATTTCCTTTTCTATAATATTTTTTTTTATTATTATTTTAACACATCTGTATTTCGATTTATGTATTTGTAACAAATTCACTTCTGGAAAGGTATAATCAAATCTTCTGAAATTTGAAACCGTTTTATCATAAAAATATAATTGAAACTATTGTCAATTTAGCTGAATATACATTTTTATATTCATTGTTAGAATTAATATATATTTGACAAATTCAAACGCCATTTATAAGCACAACGAATCCGCCTATCAAACCAATCGATATTTCAATGTTCCCACACACTATGGAACTAAAAAAAATTCACACACACACTTTGAGAACCATTGATTTGTTGCATTGACAACAATGGCGCCAAATCGACAAGTGACACCTGCGCATGCGCACTTCGACCGTCATTTGCGCACAAAGACGAACAAGGACGATGCGTGGGACTAAAGTACAGTTTGTCTCCGATTCATATGCGCATAAATAGGGTGACTACGTATTCTTTTGTGAAGTGGGACAGAGTTATATTGTTACATTATCATGTGTAAATTAAAGCCCTGTCAAAAGTTCGCGTATATTCCTTTTTTTTTTTCATTTATGTCATTTCATCATTTTATATACTAAATGGCATTATTTGTCAAATGATCTCATGTTAATGTTACACGTGTCCATCCGTGTACAGAATATACTACTTATTGCTTAACTTTTAAAAATAATATGTAGTTTATATAATGTTTCTTTTAAAAAATACTTTTTTTATATATTTTATATTGGATATTGAAATACATGTACGTTTCTAAATTATGACCATGAGGTTAGATATTGAATATCTGACTGCAGGTCATAACATAATATATGTTGCTTACTTAAGATCACCATATCAATTTTACATTAAATTATCACATGCAGCTTATATGATGTTTTGATAAAAAAAAAATCTTTAAGCTTGAGCTAAAAATATTTTTTATCCAAAACGATTAATTACTCTACGACACATGTAAAAAAGTACTTATTATTTTACGTTATTTATTGAATTTGAAATAAATACATCAAAAACGAATCGTGTGGTTAACCTACGTATAACACTAGTTTTGTTATTATATTATAATGAAAAGCGGAGGCGTTATTAGATGCACTCGGTGCATTCATGTACATGCATTGTTGGCATTTTTTTTTTGTTGCATGCTATTTACACCTCCATTCGATCATGATGTAACATTTCACGGTATATGTGATCAATTATCGTTTTTTTTTCATCAACCATATCGATAAAAAACGAAAAAAATTTTCGCCAATTGTTGTTATATTATATTTTTTCCTTCTGACAAAATGATTGTCCACCACTGACAAGTACACTTCTTATTTTTTTTTTTTAATTGGTAGCCTCTTTTGACATTCTCAAAATCTGATGACTTATTATGTAGAAATAGCGGAAAACCAATCAAGTGTCACCGGACGCGTATTTCTAAAAAAAAAAAAACCAAAGAATTTTACAACATAATTAAATGACATAGAATCGAATCAACAGTTTTATCGCATCGTATTAAACATTACCAGAACAGATTGTTATAAACGTTACCGCAAATTGATGAAAGTCGAAACAGTATACCACAGAAAAACTGACAGAAATCGGCTATTATTATTATTATTATTATTATTATTATAAAAATAAATCAATCATCATCCTAGGAAAGAAACTTGAGAGGGGGAAATCCACAGGGAAAAATCTAGAGGAAGAAATTATGTGGGGGGAAAAACCAGGGGATGAACATTCGGGGTTGAAAATTTGTTCTATAAATTTTCTTGAAGCAAAAATTCATGTAATCCAAATTAACTATTATTATTATTATCATCATCATCGTCATCATCATCATCATTATTATTATTATTATTATTATTATCATCATCATCATTATTATTATTATAAAGATATAAACCAATCATTATCCTAGGGAAGAAACCTAGAGGGGAAACCTAAAGGAAAAAAACGTAAGGGGAGAAAAAGATCCGGAGGAAAACTATGGGGTCAACTTTCGGGGGTGAACATTTATTCTATGAATTTTCTGGTAACGAACATTCGTGGAGCCAAAATCGATTATTATTATTATTATTATTATCATCATCCGAGAAGGAGATCTATAGGGGGGAAAATCTGCAAAGTGAAAACGATACATAGTGAAAACTATGAGGGCAACTTTCGACATTTGTTTTATGAATTTTTTGGTAGCGAACATTAATGCGACCTTAATCGGCTATCATTATTATTATACAAAGATAACCAATCATCATCCAATAACATCGAAACATCGCATAATCCGACAGCGAACATTGAATCAATCAAAAAACGTGATTTCGCACAGTCACTCGGACGCGTACAGGTGACGCGGTGCATTTTGATGCGCTCGTGCGTGCACCGTTCGCCCATTGTATGCAAATGTCGCGGAATTTCGCTCGAAATCGAAATACTGATGCTTGCGGTTTGTATGAGGGTCGTTTGCGTGGTTCGGATGTGTGCGATAACGGTTCCGATGATTAATCTGCGAAATTCGATTCGATCCGCGGCTTTGTTGATGGTTGTTAGTCGGTTTTGTATGAAAATGCTTTTGTGTTGTCGGGCGTGGGAAATGCGTGTGATGGAGATTTTTCGAGAGAAGTCAATACTATCTGAAAATTTCTGATATTTATGTATGATTTGATCCGTAGTGGAAATTTTATTTGAAAATCTTTGAATTTATCTCATTGATAGATATTGTGGTATAATAATGTAGTTCGAAATTATAAGATTATAATAATATGAATAATCAAAAATTTTTAGAATGTAATTTGATTGAAAAAATTGATATAAAGGCTTCAGAAATTGGCATATAATATTATGCGATTTTGGGTGAAAATTTTATGCAAAAATCCTTGAATTTGTTAGAGTGACATAATAATGAAATCATATATAATTAATATGAATAATCAATGAATTTTAAAATTCATTTTGTTGGTAGGAAAATCGTTAAATAAGACAATATCATTTATATAGAAAAAAATAGAATTATTAGAACAATTCTTAAAATTTTGATTTGAATTTACTGTATTATTATATAAAAAAATATAAACGCAAAAATTGCTAATAAATAATTCGAATCAATATAATTATGTTCAATAAAACTTCCTATTCAAATTTCGAAACGATTTCATCGTCTAAAAACTGCATCTATACATAAGAATAATGATTTTCTAAAACCGTCATTTCACATTCGAAACGCGACATTTATTATATCCGCATCTTCTGAAAAATCATATTTTTCCCCGTAAACTCGGCCCGATCGAAAATTTCGAAATATCCAACGCGAAACCAAACCCACATCGACGATAAAATTCTTGAAAAGGACCACGGCGACAAATCAAATTTCCCGTTTCCAACGGAGACGACTCGGTTTCAGCTGTAAAACGGACAACTCTGACACATAAAATTGTCAAAGGACGCCTCTGACCCGGCCGAAGGAGGACATCCTCGATAAGGACATCATCGTCTGATCGGTGGGTGTGCTTAACAGTTATGAAACTCGTCAACTGCTCGATCGACCCACGTGCCGAAGCTAATGCTTCTAAGGACCACCTCCTTTGTGTCGGCTGCTGAAGGATGGTATATGTCGTGTAGATACTTGGTCTTTTTCCGCGTGGAAAATTTGAGGGAGTCGAAGGTTGTTCGAATTTTGTTAAGTCTGAAAAATTGTTGGTAGTTGAGTTATAGGAAGGAGTTAGATTAGATTTGAGGTTCGAAACTTCGATCGTTACACAAGATTCGGAAATTGGGAAAAAAAATCAAAAACATCGTGTATTTAGGACCGACAGCCGCATTCTGGGAATATATGACTTTTGAGGTTCCGAAAGCTATGCTTGTGTTCATTCACCAACCACTGATGTTGTTCCGCTCTAACACAACGTTTCACTCCGCGCGGAAACGAGATAGCTGCGAGAAAAATTCGGGAATTTCTCAGGAATTCCCGAATTATTTTTTTTAATTTCGGGAATTCTCATTTCACGGGAATTCCCGAAACGCCGGGAAAACACATTCCCAATTCGTGTGTAACCGTTACACCCGGATTGGGAATGAAAGGAAGGTTTTTTGAAAAAAAAAATGTAGTTGAAAAAATAATGGGGAATCCGTTAAATTTTGATTTAATCATCATCATCATCATCACCACAATCATAAGCATAATCATAATCATTCACATCATTATTATCAACCTGTTAATTATCCACTACAGGAAAAGGTCTCATCAACTAGTGTTAATCTTGGTGCACAAAAGTTTTTGATACGGGATTTAATTTTGTTATTATATACATATAAAAGAACAAAAATGTGTAATCTATTTAATTTTGATTTTATCATCATCATTATCAATATCATTATTAATATCAACCTATCAGTTATCCATTGCAGAACAAGGTTTCACCAACTAGTGTTGACCTTATTGCGGTAGCTCAAGGCGTTTTGATAAAGGGATTTAATTTTATTATTATTATATAGAAGGAAAATGTGTAATTTGTTAAATTTTGATTTTATCATCATCATTACTAACCTGTTAGTTGTTCACAAAGGGATAAGATTTTATCAACTAGTGTTGATGAACTAGGTACTAGGGTTTACCATATTGCATTAACCAAAAACGTTTGTGTTTTAAAACCTTTTACATAATAAGCAAGACTTAAAACAATAATCGAAAGAAAAAAAAACAAGAAGTTTTGGTAAATAATTTTGATTTTATATAGAAGAAAAACGTAATGGAATAGTTCTTTTTAGTCGACGAAAATAACTGTAGCTTTTTGGAAGATTTAGGGTCGATCCTTTCGAATGATTTCGTGCGATATTTTGAAAATATTTTTAATTTAAATTTAACATTTTCAATATATAGAAACACATATGTGACTATTTCCATAACGGAAACAATTAATTTTATTTTACAACTAATTAAATAAATAAATTTCATCGATAAAATTGTTCAAGAAATAATTAGAACCACAGAACGATGACTTAATAGATTATTTAATTATTCCGAACCGATGACTCACAATGCAATAAAATCCGAATAATAATCATTAACCGACGTCTTTATTGACTCACAAGCACTAAACCGAAGATTAAAACACGATTTTTGCATAATACTCCAAAGCTCACTTCCCCGATCCGATTTCCATAAACATCCATTCCAAACTGCGCCGTCACACCAAACCCACAAACCCCATCATCCCATAGTCCATTCCCATACAAAAAGGTGGTCTTCTTCGTCAACGCCTTCGTACAATCGAAGTCCTGTCAAAAAGCCTTCTAACATCAATCCGTTGACACTCGAACGACATCCACGGCCAGTTTGTCATTGTTGTTCGCTTCGTGGGTTGTTGAACGGTTCAGTGTTGTTTCATGGTGGTATCAAGGATTCAGATCTCGTGTTGATCGTCCCGATGGACATCCTGGTTCGGTGTCGTTCGCCAAATGTTAATTTCGCAAATGCCGATGCGTGTGTTAAGGTGTGCTTTGTTTTCGGTTGTTGGAGGTGCATTTATTTGTGGATTTTCCTCGAAGAAATACGTCTCGTCGTGTTCTTGTGGTTTATTGTATTTTATCGGTCGTTGCTTTGTGAATAATCAGTTCCTATGTAAAGTGTTATCATAATAAGGGTTGGGTGCATTCTAGAGCAATGAACTATGTGAAATAGTACGGCAAACATGTGATAATTTATTATCTAGGCTCAATTGCACTTTAAATAAACAATTATAAAAGTTTATTATAGATTATAAAATTAATTATATTTTTTTCAATTAATAACTATATTTTGCATTCAAATAAATACATTTTTATTTTTATTTCTTAATCGAATTATGTATATGGATTACAAAGCGTTTTTATAATTGCGTATTCCATGAAGAACGCTAAAAATCTTGCAGTTTTTGTGAAATTTAAATAACATGTTCCATTCATATTAAAATGATCTTTTCAATTGGCAAATCCTCGACTCCTATTTTCTTAAATGAGTTATTTTATGTTTTACAAAGGCGAGCCTTGTGTTTGTGGTTTTCGACGCCCTTTTTAACCACATTTCTATACTCTGGTTGATCTTTCCCAACCTTCTATATGTATATCGTAAGACACGAAAACTGTCGTATCTGACAGATGACGTTAAAATTTTTTTTTGGTACCACCAAAAGAGAGGAACAAAACGCCAACAAACGACGTTAAATTTCACAAAAACGCAAGATTTTTTGCGTTTTTCACAAAAAATATGATTAAACAAACGTTGCGTAACATATCCCCCATATATAATAGCGGATTTCTGTGTCTGTCTGTGTATCTGTCCGTTCGGATGACGCTCGCAAATTTTTTTTCAAATATTTTTTTATGATGATGATGATGTCGACACTCATTTTTTTTTAATTACATTTCGCAACGGCACAGTTATAAAATAATTTTGCATACATAAATTTAATTTTTATTTTATTATGTAATAGTATGGTTATCAATTCACAGCCGATGTTATTAACATCGGGCCTATATACTAGTGTATTATAATATTCTTTTGCATTTAATTTTCTTATTACGAAAAATTGATCTATAACAGATTAGTTATCGTAGTAGATTCAAAAATGATACGAATATATGAAACGAAAATCATTCTAAAACACAACCATGCAAATCGAAGGATAATACAACATAAAAAATCGATCAACACCATGTCCATTCCATGATCACATTTAGAATCCTGGATGATCATGACTCATCTTCGAGCTGAAGCTCATCGAACCGACCTAGTAAAAAAGCATACTGACGAAGGTCGACTCCTCATTTGGTCATCGTCGTCTCGTCTGGTGGAAAATAACCCTGGACGTGGGCGACCTGGACATCCTCGGAACGATTTCTTCGAAAATCGGACTGATTTGGAAAAATCGTTAATATAATACTCCGATTTCGATTCTTATTGCATTTACGTACAGTTAACAAATGAGGGTTTTAAAATGTTATTGGCATTCGAAAAACATGAGTATTGAATACGTTTAAGGAAAAAATGATTGTTTCATTTTTATGGATGTTCAATGGACATAATAGGCAATGAACACATTTTTCCACATCAGGAAATGTGAACTGAATACTTTATAATGTGTTTATTCTGCACTACGCAAAAATTTGTATCGTGTTTGTTCAAACACTTGATATGCATAGTTCGAATTATTTTCTAGGCGTGTGAGCTATCGTCATCGCTTAAATAAAAGCCAACAAAAGTCAATAAACTGATTTTAAAATCTAAAAATGCAATACGATTCTTAAATAATAAAAAAAATTACGAATCGTATAGTTTTTCTTGGAATTTTTTGTTATTGCAAATATATGCAAATACAACGAAAAATTTCGACGTCGCTTATACAAGAATATGAAAGCATTTTTTATCAATATCCAATAAAATATGAAGCAGTAAAATCTCTTAATAAAATCAGCTATCTCATTTCATATAATGGACAGAAACATTATCGGAAAAAAACTACACATTAATAAATTTAAGTACACATAAAAAAACCTTCTATAAACAAAAGCCTTCTGAACTCATCCAACACATACACACTTTCGAACATTTTTTTCCACACCGGAGAGTCTCAAATTTATTATCTGCAATATACAAGAACATTTACATACCGAAATATTCTAATCCGGTCTTTAGCAAAAACGTAAAATACAATTAGCGCTTTTTTCGTCGCGAATCCTGTTTCGAAAAGTCGCCAAAGCAAATACGAAACTCGAAAAAACGAGATTCCAAACGTTCGTATGTACGAGGGTATAATAATATTTGTTCGTTGTGTTTAAAAAAAACCGAAGGTATTGTACGATGTATCCGATGTTCGATCATCTTTAAATATCAACGTTGTAAAATGTGATTTTTGAACGGTTGATATTCCAGAAATTTGATCTCTGCAAGAATATTAACTGTAAAACTATTGAGTTTCGCGTTAAGTCGTTATTGGATGTCGAATAACGAAATCGATACACAAAAGGGGCAGTTCTGAATTTTCACTTAACGATTATTGTACATATCAAAATTATTTTATTACTAATCGGAATGAAAATCTCATATTTATTTGGTTTCTACCAAGATGATTCAAAATAAATAAATAATATTTTTACATGGTGATGAATCAATTTTTTTTTAATTTAATATGAAAAATGTTTTAATAAATAATTTTTATTTTCAGCCCCGAACAGGACACCGCCAGGTCCTCCAGGCGGCGATTCAGTTCGTCGCCAGACTTTATCTGGTCTTTCTCGTGAGGCATTAGCCCAAGAAGCAGCCAAGGTATTGGCTCAAGCTTCATCAGTTCGTTGCTCCTCGTCTTCGACTCCTGATAAGTTTTTTTCGCTCCCAACTCGAAGAAGGCATAAATTAGAACAGCAACTCTTATCACCGCCGCTCAGGAGGAGGAGTGAAGAGTTGGGAGTCACTGTTGACTTACCAGCAAAATCGCTGCGATCTTCTTTAAATAGATCAGTCAGTGATGTGACGGCCAAGAAGCATAAACGCAACAATAATACGCTATTGAATTTGTTCAAAAAGCCAGAGAAAGATACTAACCAGGATCAGCAACCGAAAAGGGATCCAGTTAAAAGGAGCAAAAGTGACGTTAGTGATTTAAAGTCAGCATCTATAAGACCGATAAGAAAAAGGACTGGAAGTGAATCGGAGGAATATCTCAATTCGGTCGTTGGCAAGAAGTCACAGCTATCGCCGATTATAGAGATAAGCCAAGCAGACGATTATTTTAAGTCGAAGAATGGTAAGGGCTCGGTAGATAAAGAAGTTGAAAAAGTCGTTTTGGAAACAGAATATAAAGTTAATCCTATCGAAAAGCCCCCACGGGTCAAAGATCCCAAGCCTCCCACTAGGATCAAACGAGTCAAAGAAGAGCGTCCACGGATTTCAAATACTTTGCCTAAATCTAAAAGTGCTATTCAAAAACGTTTATTAGTAGACGAAGTTGATAGTGCGAAGAATCCGAAAGAAATCAAAAAGTCCATAAAAGACGTGATCAATTTGATCGAAAACAGTCTTGACGAAAATAAGTCCCCTGAAATGATTCATAGTAGTCAAAAGCCTCCAGATAAACTACCATTGACGAAAGGACAAACAGTGGATACTATGGTTAAAATTTTAAACCAAGATAAGTATTCGCCTCCTCCGAAAAGCAATATTTTAATTTCCCCAAATACTGCAGCTCACAACAACAACCAGCCATTTTCATACACGAAACCAACCAGTGTAAGTCCCGACCCAAATTTGTATGCTAGATCGTTGAGTCCTGATAGAGCTCCATCACCTATCAACAAAATGAATGACGATCCAGGTAGAGGCATTATTTACGCTCAAGTTGTCTGCGGAGACAATGGGACAAGAGGTGGCTCAAAACAAACTATACATACGGCTGTCAATGGTGATCGCCATAAGTTCATGCATAATTCTGATGAAGATGAAGGTTTAGGATATGAAGACAGCAGAAATAAATATCAGAATGATTACTCGTACAAGCATTTTGATTTTGATGATCATTCGAACATCAAAGACAGTCCGATTACTCCGAGAATTAAAGAGTTCAGAAGTCACAAGTTTGTAGGAGATGAATTTGAAGATTATGATTTAAAGGATTTACGCGGAAGAGGAGACGGTATGGATAGCAGGAGGAGAGATAGTGTTGCTGAACATGATGAGCATAAATTTGATAAAAAAGCAGATTTGAGCTATAGAAGAGAGCTTTTGGAAAATAGATTTAATGCTAGATTGAATCGCGACCAGACTAGTCCTGGTAATACACGATACACACCCGAAAAAGATTATGCTGGAAACTCTAGTCCTATTGAGACCAGACAATATACTAGTGAAAGTTCATCAAGATACTATAAAGATGGAAAAAATTTGGCTTCTGGTTTCAACGAAAAATATTCGTCAGATATTAAAAAAGACAAAGAAGGTACTTTAACTAGGTCCGAAAATCGCTCCCGTTCTAAATTCAACCCCGTTACTTCTACATTCGAGCCAGTTTCCGAAAAAGAACTTGATAGAAGAGAGTTCATAGATAGACGCCTGGCCGAAGAGCCTCGGGAGACAAAATACTTTTCACAAAAATCTTCAAGATATTTTCCGCCAGAGCCAGAGTATGAACCGCCGAGTTTAGACTCGCAAACGAGTGGTCCGAGATACTCACCTGATGCCAGGAAATACAAGCAAAAAGGATCGCGACCTTACACATCTAGTCAAGACGGTCTCCACACAACTTCGAGGTACAACACTAAACATAAACATGAAAAATTCGGAAATAGTAGAGACCATTACGCTTCGAACCCAGAAATAGTTCAAAAGTCGAGGGATGAATACGATCCAACAAGACCAGAAACTTATCATAATTCATTAAGAAGACAACGGCATAATAACAGTGACAGGCATTACAGGATACAAGACGATTACCTCGAACAATCTAGTTCGAGGTCTTTACGTCAACAGGATTCAAACGGAAAGAAGGATTATCTAGAGGAAATGTCCGGCCCGGAATCCTCTAGGAGCAGATACGAAAACGACCGAGATCGCGACAACAAGTTTGCCGATTCCGGAATTGAAAACGATTACAGGAAGGATTCTAATGGTGACATTCACTCGAGAGGAGCTGTGATTACATCTTCGAGAGGTTTCCATACGAAAAATACTAGGGGTGAGCAAAGAAATGAAAGCGAAGATGAAGGCTTTGCATCGTCATTGCTGATCGCCAGTGAGAGACAACACACGGAAGACAATTGTTCGCCGACTAAAGGCAGATTTAATTTGGACAGTATGGATTACAGGAAGAGCGCTGTGAAAAGAGAAGAGTTCGTACACAGAGAGAGAAATATAGATGATGGATCATTTTACGATCCGAGGATAGACAAGTTTGAAGAAAGATCTACGCTTCACAGAACGGATACAAAGCCTCCGAAACCAGTGAAGAAAATAAGCGGTTTGGAAAAGGTGCGTATTTAATCAAATATAATTCTTAAATTTCACTATGAAACGCGTTTCAATTAAAAAATAACAAATTTCAGGTAAAACAGCTCTTTTCCCGTGACTCTTCCAAGAAGAGCAAGAAGGACAAAGATAAATACAAAGTCACCAATGACGAGAGTCGCTCCAGGTCGAAATTGCGCGATGACAATATTATGGTTAAGGAAGAAGATTTGAGAAGACGATACACTGAATATAAAGGATCTTCTGAAGATCTAGATGTAATTGAACCACACAGAGGTAGAAATTCTAGAGCTTCAGACCTGGAAAGCGGCGTTAGCATCGTCAGGAATTCTAGAGGATCGAGAATAAGAGATGATGAAGACTCGTCGGCATTGGTAAGTTATTTTAATTAATCTAATAAAGCCCAACACCATGACCCGCAAACAATCCAAAGGTTCGAGAATTATTCCCCGCTTTTATCGTAGTTAGTTCCAAAACGTAGTTTGATTTGTGTGAAACATCTCCGATTAAAACCGATTTGGATTGTACAGGGTTTCGATTACAGTCAAAGACGTAGAATGGCCACCCCTAGTCCCTCGCCTAGTCCGCCGAGAAGACAAGTAGAAAAAGTTCCCCAAAGAAAAGACACACCCAGAAAACCCCTCGTATCCTCCAATAATGGATGGTTCAAATCTTTGGACCGACTCTCGAAGAACAAAACAAAAACAACTAAGGTTCACAACTCCCAATCGAAAATGCGGCACCGCGTTTATCAAGGGACGAACTTTATACTGATACATGATTTATTTTTTTCAGCTGGAGAAAGATAGCATGCTGACTACTACTGAAGACGAGTCCAATTTCACTTCCAAGAGGTATGCTCCAAATAGTAAAGCACCAACGAAAAGCCTCCGCTTCTTCGGAGATACAGATCAAGAATCGAATGACAGCAGTTCGAAAAATCAATCAACTCTTAGGAAACGCTCTGGAAATTCTAAGATTGGCAAATCATTGTCCAGTTCAGTTCATGCCTTAGATAGGACTGAACGTTACGAAGGACATCGAAGCTCTTCACTGACTAACTTAGATTCGCGTCAAACTTTATTGGCTAACAGTTATAATAAAGAAAAATACAATGGGAATAGGAGAGATTTACACAACATATCTGAAATCCACAGCAATTCAGAAACAGAGAGCCAATTTGAAGAAAGAGAAAAATATGGTCGTGACTATAAAAGCGAAAGCTCAAATCTAAAGAGTGACAAGAAACCTCCAATGAGTCCAATGAGAGATAAAAGAAGGTCAAGAAGCCACAGCGCTCCCAAAATTCCGAAAAGTACCAACAAAAATGGTTATCTTGGAAGTAGAGGAGACTTGACAGATGGTGGAAGAACATATTTGCCAGAATCACATGCAAGCAAAAGTGATTTGAGGAGTAGCAAACAAGAGCTTGCGGGAAGCAAGGGAGAATTACGGTAAAAATAACAAAATAAAATACATTTCTGCATTTTTTCCTTGATAAATTGATAAAATATAATAAAATATTTCAGAACTAGAAGGCGTAGAGTGCATGCAAACGATGCCATTAGTCCAGCTGACAGTAGCACTGAAGGTGATTCTAGTCATCAATCTCAAAGGAGTATTGTTTACTTACATGCAGCCACAGGTAATATAATACAATTATACAATACAATAAATATATATTTATATAATAAAATAACATGTATTTGAAAGTGTAAATGTATCAGAATAGACTCATAGAATAACTTTAGTAAGTTAATGCAAATAAAACGTTTCAAAAATACTATATTGATTTTATAGTTGGAGATATACCTACGACCGGACGCATATCAAGAGGAAAATCAAGGGATGATGTTTCATCAGTCAACTCATCTCTGCATCCACAGGTTAAAACAGTATCGAGATCATTTTCAGTACTGGCCCCGTGGAAACCTCGTCATTATCGTGAAGGCTACGATATAAATTATTCTCAAAGTGGTCACCAGTCTACAATGAAACGTTCTGATAAAACATCAAGAACGTCCACACCGGTCAAGAATGAGTCTACATTTACATTTGGTAAAAGTAAATCGAGCTCAACGAAAAATTTGGCGTCTTCTAAACACGATTTACGACCCAGCGAAGAAAGATCACTACAGAACAAATCTAACTCTTCGACGTTGACAAGACAACTTAATAAAGACGACAGAAAGAAGTCGGCAACGAGCAGTACACTTTACAGGAAAATGGAAAAACCCAGAACGGGAAATAGCAGCAGCAAAGAAAATTTGAGCGGTCATCATTACAACACAATGACAAAAAGCAGAAATGATTTGAGAGATAGAAATTATAAAAAGAGTATGTCCACGGAAGTGTTGAGTAGGGAATCTCCACCTAAAGGTACGAAGCGTACTTCGCTCGAAAGAGAAAAGTTGTCTAGATCAATTTCAATGCCAAAAGATCCAAACAAATCAGCTGGATGGTTCAGAATATCTAAAAAGAGTAAAAAAGTTGAGAACACGAGCCGAGTTTACTAATGATTCTTTTTTATAATTTTTTTTATACAAGACTAACATTTCATAAAAAAAATCTAACTTATACCTTAATACATTTTGCCATTATTCTGCTTTGACATTTAAAGTTATAATATTTGTACGACAACAGTTACCTTTCCTTTAGTGATTTGGTGCCATCAATATGTGCCTTAATTCAAATGCAAATATAAAAGTACTCATTTAACGAGTAAAGACAAAAATTATCAATATTTTTATGATTAAGTAATGTAAATAGCACTCATTATTGAAAACATGGTGTTTTAAATTTTTGATTCTGTCCTTAGTTTATATATTATCAATTTATGTAAAAATAAATACTTTCAGGATGCAATACACAAATTATTGTAGTATAGACGTGTGCCATAACTATGAATGTTGAAATTCAAACTTGTTATCATTTTATTTTAAAAATAATATATATTCGCTCATAAAAATTTCCATGTTACAAAAAACAAATACAAAATATTTGCATTTTGTATTGACATAGAATATTTTGAAAACAATCATTCCGTGTCGACTTTTCAAATTATTTTATAAGAGCTTCTAAAATTTAGTGCTTCCATTTTCTAAATATGAATTTGAATGTGTTACTAATTAAAAAATGAAAAATTAACCATAGTTAATATTGTTAGGTTAAGTTTATTTTGTAATTCATACATTTGTTCCGATTAATTAAAGCAACGGCTTGCTGAGTCAAAAAAATAATTACCAATCTAATCAATACATTGCAATTAATGTACTTTTGAAGTGTTGTGATAATAATAAAAAATAATCTAAAATAAAGATTTATTTCATTTTCACACAAAGATAATAACATTTCAAAATCAATCCGACAATTCGGCAAATTGTATTTTATCCCACCAGCAAATTGACGTTCCAATCAAAATCAAAACCATACCAAAAACAGTATCTGAAATATCAAAAAAACATACATGATGAACCAAATCAACATAAAGTTTTCAAATACCAAACGATTTATACCAAAATTTGGACGATCTTCTCCCAACAACCATCCAGATATCACAGTGAATATGAACGTCAACGAATTAGTTATAGGCACTACAAATGACAAAGCAGCCAATTGTAATGTGTAAACGTACAAAACGGAGCCAAGTTGGTTGAGCAAGAAAGGTACTATGTACTGAAATCGTCCCAATATAATCAGAATAAAAATTGAAAATACGTATACGAGTTCTAAACATTCCTTTACCTTCCAATTTAGAATTAGACTAAGTATTTCGTTGATGAACGTTTTTATTTTTGTACTGCCTTCTACTTTCGTCATGTCTTTCGAGGCGATACGTATCAGTGGATTTGTGGCTCCCCATAATAATGCAACTAGTACGACTAGAGAAACTATAAAAAAAAACATTTGGTTATTTCAATATGTTTAATATGGATGAAAAATAAAACATACAATATTATTTCTTTAAGTTAAATGAATAAAAATATAAAACGAATATTTAGTATATAAAATACATTGAAAGTGAAAACAGTAAGTAACAGATATTATATTTTAATTTTAGCCAAATGGCCGAGAAGTGATAAAATGCACAAATAAAATATTTAATGTGCGCACAAATTGATAATAAAAAATAAATGTATCATTTGAATAAAAAATTGATAAATTTGATCCAATTAATATATTATATAAAAATATATTAAAAATTCAGAAATATTTGTGAGCATATTTCAGACACATGAGTCATAAAAAATATACTTATTATGAATCTAATTACACCTACATCTAATTTTATAAAAATACAATAGTCAATTTACAATACTATGAGAAGTAATATACAAACATAATAAAATGAAGTTTTTCTATGTCAAAATATTTAATAAACGCAAAATTTTCTTTGATTATTAGCTATTTCCAAACACAAAATTTTGAACACAAACAACTTGACTAGTACTGTTTCACATTATAGTATAGATAATTTTAAATCACATAATCATAAGTAAAAATTTACATATTGCTGACACCTTATATATAATACATATGAATGAGATTATATCAGATGAGTTCTTAATACATAATATAAAATATTTAAAAAAAATGAAGTTATTTTATATGAAAATTATAGTATAAAAACGAGAAAAAGAACATATTTTACATATAAAATTTAACATACAAATTAATCCTTTGATTACGGGGGAAATTTCGAAAATAAGTGCGAAAAAAGCGGATGCCCGATTGTAATTTTAACGATATATTGACTTTTTTTTCAACGTGTTCATAACTATACATGCGATTAAAAAAGGCAATACTTCAAAGAATTATCTAGGTTACAAAAAAAATAGAAATTCACAAAAACGATAAACACGTTTTTTCTTGCATATAACTCGATTTTGAAATCCAAACATGCGTCATAACATCATTAAATTTATTCACTAATCATACAAAAAAAAAGTTATACGTATGAAAAACACTTTATACAACACCGATAATAAGCATGAACATTGAAGGTGTTCATTTTTAAAAACTAAACGTCTTCATTGTCTGAAATTTGAACTTCTTTTTTGTCGCCTTCTTTTTCAGCTTACAAAATTTTAGTCTTGTAGATAGCAATTAGAACATAAAATTAAAAAAAACAAATCCAAATGAACTTAATCACTACAAAGATCATTAATAGGAAGGAATGTGAAAACGAAGACAATGAAAAAGAAAAAGTTCAAATCTTCATAAAAAAACACAAGTGCCATTCCGCTGTACATTTTATGCAAATGTAGCAATTTCACAAATATAACATATATGTATATGTCACAGTTCAAGTGTAAACTTTGTTTGTTTAGACCCATAGTAGTTTGAGTATACCCAAACTATCGATTTTGGTTTGAACGTCAACTGTCAAATTTTACCTATATATATAATTGCGTCTAAACTAAAAACAGACGTCATAAGTATCATGCTTGGGTTAGGTTGGGTTAGCGTTTTAGCTTGAGTTGTGAAAACGTGTTCAAAACAAACTCTCGAAGTTCAAACTGACACGACGGGTAGACACTACGCGTATTTCTCGATCATTAGTTGACATACCAATTTCCACCTTATTGATATTTAGCATAAGAGCGTTATCTGAGTGCAAACAACTTAAATTGTCGTACCACATTAACAATTGGACTAGAGCTGTTACAAGATGTATAAACAGAAGAGTTTGTTCGTGTATAAACGAAGTGGACATTTAAACTGTATCATATATAAAAATCAAATTTTTGATTGAAATAACCAAAGTGTTCGCATACATTATCTTTATCGAGAATTTTTTTTCTTTTACATGTATATAATTTGAATGATTAAGTTATTTTACTATAAACTAATAGAATTAATAGGCTTAAATTTCAGATAAAAAATCTTTAATTTTGTCATGATTATGACGGTGATGTGCAAAAATTCTAATATTTCCCATTTAATTTTTCAGCTTCAACCAAAAAGTAGATGACGAGGCTGGTGCCCACACATCCCATGCTCTCAATCCTCCCGAGGGTTATTACAGTGGCTTGTTGCATCACAACAACGGTCACGACCATCGGGTCGGTTACCACGGACATCATCATCCGTCATTGCAGTCGCATTCCCTCAACCACCATAGCGGCGTGTCGATGGACCAGTCACATCACATTCTAGCCGAAGAAAGGGACTTCGATCAACAGAGCTACATAGAAGGAAACAGATACGTTAGCAATCATGCATCTGTCATTTCTTGTGGTGGACACGCTCATCTTACTACTGGTATTGTCTATTATTTTTTATTTACAGTCGTTCTATTTGTTTGTTTTGTAATTGATTTGTGATTTTTCTTTTGTAGGTCTTAATCATTCAAATTCCACGTGTTCGTCAACTTCAAACACAAGCAGTAGCTTGGTCGGTGGGGTTGTAACGAGTACGGGAGCTGGGACGGGAGATCCTTCGTCTCAGATTTATATGGCACCTCCTGAAGGCTTTGGTATGCCCACGGGGCTAGCAATGCACAATAGGTTATTTAATTTTCGTATTATATTCTAATTAGAAAACTTAAATACAGATCCTTTAATTTTTATTTTAAAGCTTTTTTTAGATTATGAAAATTATTGTATCATTTTGTATTTATTATTCAATTTATTTAATAATATAAAGTATTTCATTCTATATTGTTCAAAGTATCATTAACTAACTACTTTATTTGTTTTTTTTATTATTTTTTTTTGCTTTGTGTGTATTTTTTGTTTAATTTATTGTTACAATTATTTTTACCCAATTATTTTATCGATATTACTTTAGTGCGTAGTTTGTCATATCATTATTGACTTCATAAACAGATAGTTGACTAGTATTAATCCTGTTCATATAACATAGTTTCCAATAGTGTTTATCAACTCATATACATGAACTATATTATATAAGTAATCCTATTCACTTTTTCAAAAATGTATTGTTTTCTACCATTTTACGACCATTCTGCCTTCTCTACGTTTCGGAATTACACTGAATGCATGATTTCAGTTCCTGTATTCTCCACATAGTATTTTCATATCACTATGATATATTTCGCACCGTTTCTATAACTATTATACAAAAAATCACTTTTTGGATACTGATCATCCACAAAACCATCACTGTCGATTCATAATATGTCAATCATTCATTCATAAGTTTCATTACAAGCGATAGTGATTAATAAATTTGAATATTATTTATATAGATGTAGTACTGAAAATTCCACAGTACAAAATGGCGTAGTTGGAAAGGATTCTTCCGTAGTTCAGAAGAGGAATAGAATGGTCGGAGGGTGCGTTGCTTATAAATTATTTTTATTTGCTAAACTAATCGTATCTATTATTTCCAAAATGATTTTTTTTTTTATCGATATTTTTCTTAAAGAATCATTTTTTTCATTGCATGTATAGATATGAAATGTCACAAGACTTACTCGATAAACAAATCGAAATTCTTGAACGAAAATACGGTGGATTGAGAGCAAGAAAAGCTGCATATACAATCCAAAGAGCATTCAGGAGGTATACATTATTAAAGAAATTTTCTGCTATTACCGCCATGGCAAAGGCTGAAAAGAGAATATCTGCCAAAGCTAACGCCACAGTTGTTACGACTGCTAATGGAGTTACCACAATAGGAGTGGACCCACAAAGTATAATTTATTTGCATAAATTTGCACTAATGCAACCCTTAAATTCATTATTAATTCTATATTTTTTTTAATTTCAGATGACATCTATAGTAATCCTTCAAAGTGCTCCATTTCAGATAACAAATTATGTTTAGCTCGACCAATGAGATCCATGTCGCTCAGAGAACGACATGACTTAGACTTAAATCTTATGTAAGTTTCGATTTTTATTAATGATTACATATCATTTTATCATATTTGAAATTTTGCATATTAAATTAAAAGGTCACGGATACAATCGCCCAGCCAAAATGATATTGAAGTAATGGCAGCTAGAGTTCAACAATCTGCTCATCAATTAAATATGATGGGTCTTACCACGGGTGTATCCAACGGTACAAAAGAACAATCTCAAACAGTATCTAACAGAAGTGACGGAGACAGTGGCGTACGTACATTTTTCTATTATTTTATTATCTGAAAGATCGAAAATCAATACTGACACAAGATTTTCGATTTTCAGGTTTGCAATTGTTCCGTTAGTGGATCAGTAACAAGTATTTCAACCTCATCTTTGCAGAACGATTCTCTATTAAATATACATCATCATCATTTGAACAATTCAGGTAATTTGATGAAAAAGTACTGTGAAATGTAAATAATGTAATCAAAAACGTGTGCTCTTCCTGGAAATGTAGTATATTCGACCTTTCCTTGGACATACCATTAGTCATTTTGCTTTTTCTTCATATTTTTGCTTAATTTGTAAATACATTTGTATAATATATTATTTGTTTATATTTTGTTTTTGCTCTGAAGCACTAAACATCCTCATGCCTAATGAGTGTATGGATGTAAGAATTCACGGTATGAATGTGCATATGAATGTTGGTGAATTGACATTTCAAATTTGTATATTATTTTTTTTAGTTATTATTTTCCCTCAAATCCTTAGGTTCAGCAACATCCAGTCCCAATCCAAGCTTATTGATGTGGTCCCAAAACAACTCTGTGGATAGCTGTTATAATAATATTTCCCCTAACGGTAGCATTTCAGCGTACTGTATAGATAGAGGTGAGATGTAAACCAAAAAGGATAATTAACATGTGTAAAATATGAAAATAATTTAAAAAAAAATGCTTTCAAGCTGCTTTTGTTGATATTTTTACAAATTGCTTTGCTCTATTCAAAACTTTGCAGTACAATCTTCAATATTCGCTTTCTTCATTTTAGGTCCAATATATGGAAACATGCTTTCAACCGGTGGAAAACCGTTGAGTTCTCCCAGTTTGCGGCATCAACAACAACTTAGCGCTTTACAACACAATCAAAGTTTCAATTCTAGGAGAGTTCCACCAGAAGTGCCAAAACGAACTAGTAGTATTACTATTAGGTACAAATTATGAAACCATTATATAGATGATTCATTTTGATGTTGTTTTTAATATAGTTTCTATACGCTTCAGCGGCCAACCCGTTAGTCAAGGACTCTCAGCAGGAAATCAACATGGTTCTATGAGTTCGGTTCAAAGTTCTGGATCGGATTCCAGTTCAGTGGACCATCAGAGAACAATTTCTAATAATTCACAACATAATTTCGATCTTGCACCTGACAGGTATTTATTAATTCAATCAAATAATGTTATCAACAATTAAGATTTGTTAATAATTGAAAAATTGTTTTCAGTCGATATGGTGGTTGGAAAAGGCAACCTTCAAATAGTATGCCTCGTGATTATTACAATCCACAAGATACAGGAGCAGCTGTACCACGTCCACCACCGAGAGCTTCACCACCTAATTGTTATCAGGGTGGAAATGGTGGACCTGATGGAAATCCAACACATCATGCTATAAATGATGCTTTGACTCTAAAAGTGATACTTTAATTCATATTTCATTTATTTAGTTTGTAATATTTCATATTATTAATCAAATAATATAGGTTTCAGAAACGGTTAGAAAAAGACAATACCGTGTAGGTTTAAATTTGTTCAACAAAAAACCAGAAAGAGGAGTTGGCTATTTAATCAGAAGAGGTTTCTTAGAAAACTCACCTCGAGGAGTTGCTCGATTCCTCATCACACGGAAAGGCCTATCGAAACAGATGATTGGAGAATACCTTGGAAATCTTCAAGGTCCTTTCAATATGGCCGTTTTAGAGTGAGTTCTTTTCGAACTTCATAATATTACGAAGGAAATCTTTTTTAATTAATTTTTAATTTTCAGGTGTTTTGTAAGTGAATTAGATTTATCTGGTATGCAAGTTGATGTTGCTCTTAGAAAGTTCCAGGCATACTTCCGTATGCCCGGTGAAGCACAAAAAATCGAAAGATTGGTTGAAGTTTTTAGTCGAAGATATTGCTTGTGCAATCCTGACTTGGTCCAACGATTACGCACACATGATACTGTTAGTAATAATTTTACTCTTAATATCTAACATATGTTTCGTATTTCATTATTTATTTTTTCTTTTAGATATTCGTTCTAGCATTTGCAATCATCATGTTGAACACAGATCTACATACTCCAAACCTGAAGCCAGAATCTCGAATGTCTTTAGAAGACTTTATCAAAAATCTCAGAGGAATAGATGATTGCGGTGATATTGAAAGAGATATGTTAGTAGGAATTTATGATAGAGTTAAAGCAAATGAATTCAAACCCGCTAGCGATCATGTGACACAGGTAGAAAATTATTTATTAGAAAATTTTATTTTGACGTATTCCACAATTTTGTGCTATTATATGTTGTAAAATTGCTTATAGGTTCTCAAAGTACAAGCTACTATTGTCGGAAAGAAACCTCAATTAGCCCTTCCTCATAGAAGACTTGTGTGCTATTGTCGACTGTATGAAATTCCCGATATCCACAAAAAAGAAAGACCAGGAGTTCATCAAAGAGAGGTACAGTACCGAATATTAAGAAAACATTTATTTTATGACATTTTATGTTCATCAACATTAATTTCAGGTGTTCCTGTTCAATGATCTATTAGTAGTTACCAAAATATTTAGCAAAAAGAAATCCTCTGTAACATATACGTTCCGACAATCATTTCCACTATCTGGCATGAATGTTGCTCTATTTTCTGTTCCTCGTATGTATTTCTGTATAACTATATTTTAAATGATTATAGATTTGAATTTTCTTAATTTTTAATAATCATTTCAGATTATCCATTTGGTATAAGACTGACAAGGCGTGTTGATGGTCGATCATTAGTAGCATTCAATGCTCGTAATGAACATGACCGTGCTAAATTTGCAGAAGACTTGAGAGAAAGCGCTGCTGAAATGGATGAAATGGAAGCTATTAGAATTGAAGCTGAACTTGTTGGACGTGCTCAAGGAAAGGGTCGATCTTCTTCGCAACCATCTCATAGGCCAGGTAACTTATTGGAATAAATAAATTTGTGATTTTCGCTCTCTTAAATTCTTTTTAATGCAATTTTTTTTGTTTAGTTGTTGAAAATCGCGATAGTGGAGTGGCAGATGTTGAATTAGAACACCAGCAATTAGGCCCCGATCAGCTTCATCACCAACAAATGTAAGTTTACCTCGCAATACTTCATCATCATCTCATCTTATATGTTTCTGTGTATTTGACTAACCATAAATATTTGTCAAGACAAATGATCGGTGGTGAAATGGGTCAAGGGTCTGGCACTAACGGAAATTCGAGTGCACAATATCAACAATATCAAAATCATCATTTACACTCATCGGGAGGGGTGGTCATTAAACGAAATGTGTTAAGTAACTCTCTCGTAGATATAAACGATCCAGGTGAGTTTTAACAATCGAAATTCTGACACATAACATTTGTATGTAATCCTCTTCATCTTTAATACATGAATTATTAAATTTTTTCAGTGGCTTTGGCCCAAGAACGCCTGCAACGCAGGGGTTCAGTTGGATCCCTTGACAGCGGTATGTCGGTGTCGTTTCATCATTCGACGTCGACTCGCGCCCTTCACATACCCCAGCAACCTCCACAGCCTACTCAGTCGCCTGCATCTAGTCTTTGTCATAAGACAGTTCCGTTTGCGGCGCACGGACCTCATGCCGTGTTCCGGCAAGGTTCTACAGCTAGTACTCAAGCCAAATCACAAAGTACGTCTAACTTCTTAGGATCTGTTTTAAGCGGGAATTCCAATAATCGGAATAGAAGAGAACGCGGAGGTAGCATGGGGGGACAAGAAGGAAAAGCTGGCAAAACGACCGAAGTTTAAAATGGAAGTCTCGTTGTCAATTCTGCTTTTCAGTGTCAATGTTCCAAATTTGAATTTGATATATCGCTTCATTTGATTGCAGTTTAATTTGTAATCCATTTGAATATAACCAAATAACATTTTTTTGTAAGATTATAAACATTCCTTTAATGTTTTTTAACTTTTATGGAAGTCGTCATTGATATGTTACCCAAAATTAAAATTGTTAATAATATTAGTCATTTTGAAACAAATATTATCAAAGTACTTTAATTATATATTATATATTATATATATTTAGCTATAAATAGCATTTCTAATATCGCCATTTTTAATAACAAAAAGTTTTAAAAACGTTTGTTAATGCATATATCGAATAATATTTATTCTATTTGTATTTATATATAATTTGTACAGTACTAATATACATTGCCATGTACATAAAGAATTTAGCGTAAGAGATCAATTTTGATTCTATAAAATAGTCCATACGATTAAAAGAAATTTTGTCATTTTATATTCATTCATGCTTTATTATGATAACATATCCGAATAACGAATTTTGCATCGCTTTTATTGTATATAATAAATAACGGATAGAGACTTGTGGTAAAGTATGATACAGGGATAATGTTTAAATGGAAATTTATAGACTGATTAAATTGACAAGTATTACATCATAGAGTAATAAACAAATGTGCAATAGAGGTATGAAAATCTAATTTCCGACGGTTGTGGAATGTTCGATTGTAAAATTTTCGAAACGTGATCTGCCTTTGATTCAAATGGTGCGAGCGGCGTTGCAAAGCCGAAATCAACTGCGATTGATATTCGCAGTCAGAA
The DNA here is from genome assembly GCA_028571205.2 of Hydropsyche betteni. NCBI lineage: Eukaryota > Metazoa > Arthropoda > Insecta > Trichoptera > Hydropsychidae > Hydropsyche > Hydropsyche betteni. The sequence continues at coordinate 1,629,583 of JAOXNN020000028.1, read as the reverse complement.
CATCGTTCCAATCGACTGATTTGATTCTGAAAAAATGCGTTCGTCCATCCTACGATTATAAATCTTAAAAAATGTTTTACTGTGATATTGTCGGTTATATGCAATGTAATGTATGCAAAATTTCATCAGTCACTTTTTCATTTAGTGCACATTTTATTTTTAACTGGTTTCTCTTATAAACTCAATTGCATCATAATTCGAATCAGCACAAATTGAATCTTATAAATATTCCAATAACATAAATCGCCCTATTTATATAAAAGATTAATTACGAATAATGCCGTATACATAATTGATCGATGTTGATGTGTATAAATAATAATTTTAAGGAATTGGAACTTGTCTCATGTAAAATATGTAACAGAATATATTATAATAAATTATTTAACATTATATGAAAAAAATATTAAGAATTTATTTGTAAAATTGATATATGTATTAATTTATTAACATTATATAAACCGAAACAGTTAATTTTAAGTTGTTATTGAAAACAAACAGTAATAGGAAATGAAATAATTTTGAACCAGTTTTTTTTGTACGAATTATTAAAATGTGAACATGTTGTATTACTTTTTTAACTTTACACTGCCGCATTTGATGTTGTGATTTTTTCATTCAATTATTGTATCAGAATAGTACAAATTTGCATCTACAATTATTTTTTTAAATGTTCATTCTGAATATGTTTTGAATATAACTGTATTATGATGAAAATTTTAGGAAGAACAAAATTATGGCTTATTGTTACTCCGCGATTCGATTTATATAAAAAAAATACTCTTTGTGAAATGTAATTGTTTGCTGTTTTATCGTAAGTATACATAGATAAAAGTTTTCTATGTATCAATTTCCATAAATATGCAGGATATTAAAGGATCTCAAAAAGCTATAAAAAAATAGATGGTAATTTTAAAATCAATAACAATACTAATATAAAATTTGTTCAAATTCCATATAAACATATTAAGTTGTTCAAAAATACCAAAAGAATGGAAATAAAAGTGATTTGAATTAATCGTGTGTATGTATTTTTACTTGGATGTAGCTATTTGCAGATACTGTATATGCAAAGTTTCCACAAAAACGCGTCCAAGCGACAACTGGCCCAACAGACAACTCATCCAACAACAACTGGTCCAAAAGTGTCTAAACTGTAACAATTGGTCCATTTATCACAATATCAACCAATCAATCTAGACACGCCAAATACCAAACTCAACTTCTCGGAACATGGCGGAACGCATTCGAAAACGAAAAATTATTCTTATAACTGTTCGTAAAAATACATTTTTGGGGAAGCATAAAAATATGACGTTGACGCCAGCATCTCTTAAATGTTCTTATGTGTTTGAAGTATTACATCCCCTATATATAATAGCGGATATCTGTCTGTCTGTCGGTCTGTCTGTCTGTCTGTCTGTCTGTCTGTCTGTGTGTGTATGTGTCACAATGACGCTCGCGACTCTCATTGTATCG
>JAOXNN020000028.1:1600189-1617778 GCA_028571205.2 Hydropsyche betteni | reverse complement strand
ATATTTAATATTTAATAAATAAAACCAGTTCATTTGTTATTGACACAGACATCTGTCATCGGTAATTATATACATGTATATAGCGGATTCAAATATTTTTCCCACTGAGTGATAATCGACGTATTGCATAAGTCAATAGAGACAATTTCATACGCAAGATATTATAGACGTTAAGTATATGCGCATAAAGACCATATACGAATGAAGAATAATTTTATAGAAGCAAAAAAATAATCGTATCGGCGCGTCGATCGTTTTAAAGTCGCGAGCGTCATCATGACGAACGAACGAACGAACAGATAGACACAGTTATCCGCTATTATATATAGGGGATTCGTTCTGAAAATATATATTTTAAAAAATATTCAACAAGTTAATGACATTTTTCGTGCCTTATACGTAATCGTATAATATTAAAAAAAAGTTTAATATGTACATCAACAAAACAATTTATCCAACATTCTAAAACAAATCTTTGAAACCGATCACCAATCAATGGATCAGTATCACCAAATCAACGGATCCATCCAATTTTCGATCAACGCTCATTTGAAAAACAAACAACACCCAAAAACAATGCAGCCAACGTCCGCGCGCAGATTTCCTCCGCCCCCCTCCCCCTTCGCAGTGTTGCCAACCGTCGGATTCGCGACCGCGGCGCGAATTAATTCGTGCGCTAATGGCCACACCGTGACGGATCCGCGCCATTGGCGCCCAGACCAGATCCAATCTCGGGTAATTGACTATTCATAACAACCGATCGAAACGAGACGCCGCCGACTCGCTGCGGTTCTCAAACTGCTGCCGAGCTTTGAGAAACGATGCCCAAAAACCCTCGACTAAGCTTCGGTCAAGGGTTGTTGGGGTCGGGTTGCGTTTTGGTGGTGAGACGATGTCGGGATTTTGAAATCGTGTTTTTTTCTATTGGCAATACGCGATAGTAACGCGCATATGTAACGTTGCATATGTAACGTTACATATAATATTTAACACAACACGCGTACGCGAAAGCTTTAGTATATGAATGATATGTATTATCGGGTTTTTTAAGTTGTATTTCTTATGCACGATGCGTATATGTAACGTTACATATGTAACGCGACGCATTTCAGTTGAAGATGCCGTTTATGAATGATACAAAATATCGAGTTTTGAAGCTGTATTTCTTATAGACGATGCGCATATGTAATACTTTCCATAGAAGTGCCGGTTTGTAAATAATATAAAATATCGAGTTTTCGAAATTGTATTTTTCATGGATGATGTGCAACGGTAACGCACATGTGTAACGTTACATATCCGCAAGAGCTCCTGTTTGTGAATGATATTATCTATTTATCTATCTATACTATTATGAAACTGAAAGTTTCTCTGTTGTAGACACGTCTGAGAATAATTAAACTTTTTCCTATATGAAAAATAGAAGACTTCACTCTAAATGCTTTTTGTCGCGGCATACATAGCATACTATGATACATTTTATTATAATTTTGCAATATCGCTTGCTGCAACAACATATAAAGACGAATCACGACCAAAATTAACTTGAATTTTTTTCGCAAAATATAGATTTTTTTTTAGATTTCGTTTCAATAAATTATGTTTAAATAACAAATATTTCCAAAATGGGTTTTTTTGATAAATTGATTTTTTTTTTCAATATTAGTGAGTCTAGCGGGAGGGGCCCGTAGGGCCTACACTTCGAGGCCCACAGGGTCGACTCGAGCTAGCATTGAAGTCTGGCGTAGCCAGATTGAATACGCTATTATTATAATATAGTATATATGCCCGATATTAATAACATCGGCTGCGAATTGATAACCATACTATTACGTAATAAAATAAAAATTGAATGTATTTATGCAAAATTATTTTATAGTCGTGCCGTTGCGTGATGTAATAAAACAAAAATTGAATATATGCAAACATATTTTATAACCGTGCCCTTGCGAAATGTCTCCAGAATATAAAAGTCATCGACACAGATACACAGACGAACACACAGATATCCGCTATTATATATAGGGGATATAAAGTATAGAGATAAGAGTTGAGTTGCAATTGAGTGTGAAGATAAGTTAAAAGTGAGAATGAATATTGGGAAAGTTTAGGTTATAATATACATTATAAATTATTTTTAGATTCTTAAATCCCTATGCTTCATCTTGATTGCTTAAACCCCCATAATTTTTATAAATTAAAAAAAGCATCAAACAGTAACTTCAAACTTCTCATATACATAATATAATATATATAAACTTAAACTGTAACAGTTTGAAAACCGCTGATTCGCGTAAATGGCTAATTTATTGCAACGCGCGTTTCCAATAAACCTAGCAAGCTTTTATGACTTTGTTATAAACAAATAAAAACGAACAAAAGCAAAACGCTCCGAGCGCATTCCCGCGTCATTAAAACTTATTTATACACGCTAGTTTGCGACTTTTCGCGAGATTCGCAATTGCAAATGTGTATTTTAATCATTTTAATTAGCACGATTCAGAACTTGGCCGTATTGGAAATGCGTTACGTTCGTTTTGTTCGTATATTGTAATATACCGCGAGTCCGCTTTAACCGTTATCCATTGTTTCGACGTTAACCCATTGGAGTTATTATAACAGTAGCGAAAGCTTTCATAGGTTCATTGATTGCGAAGTGGGAGAGTGTGTAAATTGTTTTATTTTAATTGTTCGATGTATATAATTAAATGCAGATAGATAGATATAGATTAATTGTTGTGATTGTATGATCTGTTGTTGGATCTGATCTGAAGAATTGTGTCATTTGATATTATAAATATAAATTTTTAAATTGTCAATTAACAATCGGGTTTTTTAGAATAAATTGTGTTTATCGAACATATAAAAAAATTAAAAGAATGTATATATTAAGGATGTCAAGTTTACGGAATTTTCATTTAGTGGTAATTTTTTTATTAAATAAAAATGGTTTTCTCGGTTTTTTAATAAAACCCGGGGAAAAAATGAAAATCCCAATAAACCGTAAAATAAAAATAAAAACACTTTTCCAAAATTTTTCAAAAATAAAACCGTGCACTTATAAAAACTGACTTTTCCAAAGTGTTGAAAATTTATTGGTAAATTACCAAACTATTATTTGAATCATTAACCGGTGAACCATTAATGAATTCCTAGAACTATATCATATAAAAAGCTCGTTGTTTTACAATCCGATTGTATATTTATTTGCAATTCGAAAAATTTCGATAAAAAGTAAAAATTCTTATAAAAACTATCTTTCTGTTATCCTCGAACTTAAATCAAATATCACAATCAGAAAATTTTGATACCAAGACCAGTTAAAAATTCAATTCCCAAACCACCTATCATATTAGAATCATAACATTTCTATTATAGATAACATCATCACATTACAGTGTGATTTGATGATGTTATCTATAACAGAAGATTACACCCAACCCTATAACCATTCCCATAATAATTCGACCCTTACACGAATACTATCTAACTACAAACCCTTTTCAAAAAAAAAAACAACTACCGTGTTCTCCCGAAAATAAGACCCGGTCTTATATTAATTTTGTACCCAGAAATCATGTTAGGGCTAATTTTCTAGAAAAAAAGTTCATGCTTACGACAATTTGAACTCTTCGTAGGTACATATGATATCTCATTCAACAATGATTTGCTCATAAATGTTTTTTTTAATAAAATACAAAGTTTTAATTAACGAAAAAATCGAACAAAAATATAAATTTTATCAAAAATTTAACAGATTAAACTACATATAGCCAAAGAAATCAAATAAAAAAATACATATTTGTACAAAATATTAATTTTATGTACATGTACAGAGCACCGAATCAGAAGCATTGTGATAATCAGTCACTAGTACCACATTTTCGGACATTTCCTCACTAGGTCTTATTTTCGGGATAGGGCTCATTTACGGGATAGGGCTTATTTTCGAAGGAGGTCTTATTTTCGAAGGAGGTCTTATTTTCGAATCAGGTCTTATTTTTGAAAGAGATTTTATTTTCGAAGGAGGTCTTATTTTAGGGAGAACACGGCGCTACTAACGGAACGCCATTTCCATCATTACCCGAAGCCAAACTATTATACCACCACAACGCACACACACACACACATCCACACACCAGAAGAGCAAGACGATGGCCAAGTGGAAGCCTCATCCATAGCCGAAGGCTGCCGATGACCTGATGGTCCACATGTCTACTTCCCAGAGCCGTTTCCGCCGGACTCCGCATAATTCTGACGCTCTCGAATAACGAGCTGGTTGCCGTTTTACGTGGTGTTTATTGTCGAATTTAATTTTGACCGTTTTTTTTTTATGGGAGTTTCTAATTTGGACGAGGCGGATTGCATGGGGAACGCGCGGTTGTTTTGTGTGATATAATTTTTGTTTATGTTGAGTTCGGTCGTTTGAGTAGGTGGTTTTTTGTGTATCGGATATTGTATTGAATGTTTGGTGTTTGGAAATTCTTAGGATTGATATGGGGTGAAAAATATGCGGGGTGAAAATTAGAGGGATTAACTTTTGAAAATTTCGGGGGAGAACATTTGTTCTAGGAATTTACAGGTAACGAATATTTGTATGAATGTTAAGTTGAACTGAATAATTTGATTATATTCTTAAATTTCATTAATATTTTCAACACTATATTGAAAAGTTTTCGGAATGAAATATTATAGATGTGGGAAGAAAATTAAGGGGATCAATTTTAAAAGGTGATCATTCGTTCTAGGAATTTTCAAGTAGCAATAGTTTGTGTAACCGGTTAAGTTGAACTGAATAATTTGACTAATGATTATTTCCATATTTCATTAATATTTTCAGCACACATTGACTTAACATCAAAAAGTTTTTTAAGGGGATCGAAATTCGGGAGTGAATATTAGTTATACGAATTTTTAGATAGCGAATATTCATATAAATTATTAAATTGAATTGAATAATTTGACTAATGATTATTCCCATATTTTGCCATTAACATGAAACAGATATGAAAACTCACTGGATAAAAACTTGGAAGATAAACATTAAGAATTTTTAGACAGCAAATATGACAAAACGAATGTCCATATAAACGTTTAAATTGAACTGAATAATTTGACTTATTATTGTCTCCATATTTCGTTAATATTTTCAGTACAAATCTCATCGATATAACACCAAAAAGTTTTCGAGATGAAAACTAAATAGATCAACATTGAAGTATAATATGAACATTCGTTCTAAAATTTTTAGATACCAAACATTAATATTAAATGAACTGAATAATTTAACAAATAATCATTCCATATTTAATTAATATTTTCAACAATACTCTTATCAACTAAAACAATCTAATTTAGCCTCTTTTCCGCAACACCTCTACACCCCCAAAAACCACCCACTTTACCTCAAGACCACTTTAACTTTCTGCCAATCAACTCTTCGAATCGGCGGCATTTTGAAAGCGTTAAATATCGTCAATTATAGAAAGCAGAGCCGAGGAAAGTGAGTTTGAACTGCGACAGTTTGTGGGGCGAACTTTCGCTGAGGAATTAGCATCAGACCTTGACTGGTTCCATTCAATTTGTCATAATGTTATGTGGATGTGTGGACTAACGGTTTTTTGAAAGAAAGAAAGCCATGTCTGGATTTTTTCCGATTGATAAGTCGGTGTTTTGTGCGGATTTTTTCATATTGTTGATGTTTTTGAGAGTTTGCGTTCGAAATTGGTATGTGTTTTTTGTGTGATCGACATGTCGATGTTCTGATTTTGTTTTTTGTCGGACGTTCAAGAATTTCTATGTAATTCAATTGTGACTTTCGATCGTATTAATTTTCGATTTCGAAATTGAAGTGTAGACATTCTTCAGTTTATACGATTCTATTTTTTTTTTGTTTAGTTTTTTTTTTAATATTTCAATATTTATATTCGTTTGGTCAAAATAATGAATTGAATGAAAATCTTCTTTTTTAATAAAAAATATTTTTTACTACATTTCAATGTTATTAATATAATATATAAAAAAGATGAACTTCTGATTTTAAATCATAAAGAACATTAAAAAAACGAAGCATTAGTTTATCATTATTATTTATTAGCTTCCATATATTATTAAAGTTAAACGAATGTGATTAGTTCATAGATAACATTTCTTATCATTTGTCTAATTTTAAGACCATTCATCTAAAACATAAAGATGAACCAATAATTTTATCTTTTTGAGAATAATAACTTTTGTACGACAAATTGCTGAAGTTATGCGAAAAATGACTTGTTTAATAGATGAAAAATATTATATTATTTATCTTAAACCATTTGTTAAAATTTATCAATAAATTAACTTTGTCATGATAAATACGTTAATTTTCACAGAACATCAAAATTAAAAGAAAAATATCGCATTTAATCAAAGAATTAATTCAAAATCTTTAAAAAATAACACACTAAAACTTCAATACTCCAAATCAAGGTTGATCATTTCTATAACTAATCCTAAATAATTCAAAATAAAAAGAAAAACATAACACACCCCACAATCCACGAATTCAAATCTTAAAATTTTGACTAAAAATTGATCCAAAATCTTCCCACCAAGATCTCAATACTCCAAACCAACATTGACCATTTCTACAACTAATCCAAACAATCCCAAAACCAAATTTCCATCCGGAACTCCGCAACTCGATCTCAAAATCGCATCACATCTCCACCAAAAAAATCGAATCACCATCCAAAAAAACATCACCCGTCCAAACACTACTCCTAAAAAACCCATAAACATCCACCGCACAGATTCCAATCCACAAAACAAGTAGCGAATTAACAATCAATTTGTAGCCCACGATAGAGATCGGTACACGCCCTGAGCCTCGCATTTGCGGATCACACGTGTGTAAACACTCGCGGATGGATACGAAAAAAACCGCCAAAAAAAATTCGAAACGGCCGTAAAAAAAGCGCGATCGCATTATCGAGATATTATCGTGACAGGCGATTGATCATTCCGCGGGCGAAACGTGTAATTTGGCGGCTACCGTCTTTTTTGTTCGAGTCTTTTTTTTTGCGTTGTCCTGAACTTTGTGACCTCTCGTGTGTTGGATTGATTTGTTCGTGTCGAATTTTTTAATTTGTTTTGATTATGTTGTCGTTTTTTTTATTTTTTATTTGATGGATTTTTTTGTGTAGTGAAAATTTATTATTAGTGAAAGTATATTTTCATTATAGAAAATATGTATAAAAATAAATATTTCATGGTCAAAATATACTTCATTTAACTTCTAATTTCTAGAACTATTTTCTTACTTCTAAAATCTAATATTTCCCAAAAAAAACCAACCTAAACTTTTTTCGATAATCGATAAAAATATATTTTAATTAACGACAAATTTTCACTATAACATACATTATATTAGTTTCATTACTTCTATCATTACAAAAAAAATAACCTAACCCAAATCCAACCTTTTTCGATGATTAGCAAAAAACATAATTTCACTAATGATACATTTTCACTATAACATATATTATACTTATTAAATTACGGAGTCTTTCTAACTTCTAAAATTCTTTTCTCATTTCTAACTTCTTACGTTACCAAAAAAATAAATTATCTTAATACAATCCAAACTTTTACGATGAACAACAAAAATATACTTTCACTTTCGATACATTTTCACTGCGGCGTATATTATAATATATTTATTTAATTATAGAGTCTTTCTATAATAAATTCGAATACTCTTTTCTTACTTCTAACATGAAAAAAAAACTAAACCAATCTAAACCCAAACTTTTTCGATGTTCAATAAAAATTTTTTTTTTCACTAACGATACATTTTCACTTTAATATATTGTATTTGTTTCATTATGGAGTTTTTCTGCCCTTTAATACTCTTTTTTTTATTTTAACCACTTCTAAAGAAAATAGCCTGATTCGATCTAACTTTTTTTAATGATCAACACAGACGATAAATTTTCACTATAATATATTTTTTTCATTATAGAATATTCATAACATCTAAAACTCTTTTTTTACTTTTAAAATCTAACAATACCAAAAAATAAACTAAAATAACCCAACCCAACTGTTTTGATGATCATAATGAAAATTTGAATACTTTCACTGACGACACATTTGCACTATAATGTGTCAGTCAACTTATATGAATTCTAAAATATTTTCCATAATAACAAATCAAAATAAAAATAACATTAACACCAACTCAACATACACACGTATAAATCCCATATTCTCTCACGTCCCAACAGGAAATCCACAATTTATGGAACACCACGACATTCTGGCACTAGAACATCAGTACATGCAACTAGACAAGTTTTACTTAGCTCTCTCGCGAGCCACATTTTAGAATTAATCCAGGTCGAGCGTGGACTCGACGCTTCGCAATATGTTAATGGACTTTTCCCCTTGGCAGAAAAGGCGTTCGATTTAATTAATTCGATGCGCGGACCACACGTTGAGAGCCAGATTTCACCCGCAGAAATGTGGTGCCTGTCTCAGTTTCCCGATCGTCTCTAATGATCTGTGAATCTAGAACGATCTGTGATGTGTGTGTGCTTGATGGGTTGTCATATTATCTTGCGTGGAGCTTTTGAAAGTTCGAAGTTATGTGGACTCGGACTGAGGATTTGTAGTGAGCGTTTTGTGTGAAATGGTAGGTATTTGTATGGAAATGGGTGTGTGAATACTCATTGTGGAGTCGCGGCTTAAATTAATTTATTATACTTTTAGGGTAAAATTTATAGTGAGCGTATTTCATGAGTCAAAGGAGCAAATGAGTATGGAAACGTTTATTGTAGAATCGCAGCTTAAAATGATTGATGAGTCTAAAGAACAACAAAAATGCTCTTTATGGAATCGTAGGCAAAATCGATTTATTATATGATAGTCTTTTATATTAGTAGTTCTTATTGTATTTTAGGATTATTATTCATAATACTATAGAACTTTTAGAGTAATTAAGGTTGAAACATTATAGTGAGCAAATTTTATGAACTAAAGAAGCGAATGAGAATATAAAATAGCTTGTGTATTTCTATTAAAGGGTTAATTCGGATGAACTTGAAATACGCTCATCGTTGAGTTTCGTCCTTTTTCATATAATATTCTGACGAGTCATCAAATAATTATATGTATATACTAATTTAAATTAATAAATAGCACAATTAAGAATAAAACTTGATCAAACGATTCTCAAAATAAAAATTTAATATGTAACAATACTAATACTAATATGTAATATGTAACGTGTTGTTTTAGCATTATTTAATATTTCATACTATTGATGTTATTATACTTTAGGTTATACAGCATAATATAATATAATATTTATTTTGTAATATTATAATAAGTTACTAATATTTCTAATACTGAAAATTTCAAAACCGCAAATTTATATTATATTATACACTATAAAGTGCATTATATTGATGAAGATCTTGTTTTATTATTTAATACATCAAAAAATATTAAGATTGAAAATTTTCGATCTTTTCCGTATTATTTTCGCAATCGGAAAAGTTTCATATAATATAAATTGCAAAGATGCAATTTGCAATGGTTTCCTTATTGAGTCGTTCGAATGTTTAATAGATCGAGTAATATTTAATTTAAATCGAAGCATCATTGATGGGTTTTCATAATGTCGCAAAGGGACAAGTTATAATAAAACCTGAACGGAATGAATGTTCATACAATGTAAAATTAACAATAACGCTTTGATGCGATTTGAATCAATCGGATTTTCTTCGTGTCGAAATGGATCGGAATTTGCTGTATCTTTTTTCATTTTATTTTTAGAATTTATCGGACAATCTTATGATAGATCGTTCGATGAATATAGACATCCGAAAAACTAAATAGAAATCACGAAACGTCAATATGTCAGATCGATTGATTATGAATCGATGCACCGGAAAAGGATGCATACAAACTTCAGTTCACAGGTTTTATTTTTTCAATAAAATTATATTATAATATAGATAAAATAATGAAAAATCATTTGATATTAAAAAAAAATTAGTGGCATTTTCATTTTTTTTTAAATCAACTTTGCATGTTTAATAATAAGTTTTAAAGATTGAATGAATTTTATTAAAATTGATAATTTTTATTTATCATTTTGAATTAATCATTTGAATCAGAGTATAAATATATTTATTTATATGTTACGCCTCATTTACGAAATTGCTTAGTTCGTTTATGATGCAAAAAAGTTTATGAAAAATCGAATGTGAATAATATAGTGGGATGGCTCTTTTTAAATAGAAATTGGACTTTTTCTTTTTTATTATTTTTATTTTCACATTCCTTCCTTTTCATGGTCACGGAAGTTTCAATAGTTAGGTTAGGTTAGGTTTGTATTTTTTTTATGAATTTTTAGCTGAATTATTAACAAGCTTAAAGTTTTGTTAGATGGAAAAGAAGGTGGAGCAAAAAGAAGAATGATGGCGTTTAATTAAAAAAAAAAAAAAAACATCAATAATGTATCAACCCACCACATTGTTTACATATTACACAAAACTGTTTTGCGTTGTACGCGAAATAAGCAATTTCGTAAACGATGTGTAACACATATTATATATATGATTATACCATATTTTGAGATATCGTCTAAAAAAATTGATTAGAAATATCATTTCTTTTCATCAGCATAATATCATATAAATAAAAATACTAAAAAAAAAAAACAAATAAATCAAACATTTCCGAATCATACAAATGTTAAAACGAGTCAATTCCACTGTACGCTCATTTTTAACCCACTCGCGCCGAAGGCTCCAATTAGGGCTCGAATATGCGCGCAGAAAAAACCGTTTAAAGGCTCGAACGAGTGCACGCGAGATGGCAAAAATGCAAAAAGATCAAAGACAACGACAACGAAAACCAAGACAACAACAACAACGACTGCCGAGACCGTGACAACGACCATAGCAACGTTTACAACGAGAGAGATCAACGAACCCCGCTGCAGACAGGGATAATAAAACGACTTGCCTGAAACGTCTACGGAGGCTTATACATAATCATTGCGAAGATCCTGACCTTCTTATAACACGATTTTTCAGTTATTTCAAGGCTTTTTTCGTTCTGTTTTTTATTCATGAATATACTCAGATGATTTTCAGTCAAAATATTCTAATTATAACCGATTTTATCTATTAAGTTGAAAAAATTGTTTTACATTTTTTTTTTATCATTAAATTTTTTTTTTTTTGATAAGATTATATTTAAAAAGATTTTTCTTAAATTCAACTTTTTATTTGTGATCCGATTGAATTTTTTAAAAATTATTTACATTTTTCGAAAAGAAACATATAATTTATACTACATACAAGTTTGAATCGTTATTTGATTGTAATGGGTTAAAAAATCGTCGATTTCAATGAAATATTTATAAAAATAATCAATTGAAGTTCATTATTTCATCTTATGATTAAGACGTTAACCGTTATGCGGCAAACAAACCATAAATTCTAAAATGAACTGCGAACGGAAGGGTTAAAAAGTCGACGCCATAATAAAAAGCTATAAAACGCTTCGATAAATTTAACAATAAAATGAAACCTAACCTGACTCAACTGCAAAGAGATTCGATCCGCTAATTAAAACGTAAAGTTCGTTTTTTAAAATAATTTTAATACAGTAAAACTCCATTAATTATCAATAAAATATGTTTGCTTTAAAAGCCGCAATAATACAATTTTTTGATAAATTATTTTATTATTATTTGTAATGATGTTATAGCAATTTCCATGATTAAGGAAGTTGCGTGGGTTTATTGTTAGTAATAAAGTGCAAAAATAAAAGTAGATGAATTCCTTTCGTTATTACTTTAGATTAGATAAAGCAATTGCAATGTTGATGGTAAATGTTTTATATATCCGTCTGTGTTTTTTATTATATGAAAATGTCAGATCAGTTATTATATATATATATATATATATAAAAAAAAAATTGATAAAATTTTCTCATTTTTTATTTATATAATATGTGAAAATGTATGATCAATTTGTTATTCATAACAAAACTTAGATTATATTTTTATTTTTTAATCAAGTGTTAGAAATTAGATAAAGTCTATTTCGACAAGATAATCTTTATTTCAGTACTTCTCCAAATTCTATAATTCGTATAGATTCCCTATTATAAAAATATACTTTCACTGGTAATATATTTTCACTATTATCACAGAAATGTATAAAATAACACCCAAATTCGACCGAAACTACGAATTTATCGCTCTGAACTTCGATATTATGATTCTCAAACATCTGTATAAAGCACACGTCGACAAATTCAAATAATAGAGATCACAGTTTGAGAAGCATCATCAAAAATCGAAATTCGATCCGATGTCGGCGACCGCCAATTTCCGACGTGATGAGTTCGCAGTATTTCATTGGACGAAGTTGGGCGATTTTTTGTCAATATAATATGTTACCATGAATGTCAGATATTCTTGATAATTTTCGTATCTTGATTGATCTTTATTTTCTTAATATCTATTACTTTTTGCGAAATTTCGGATTATGTATTTTTTTTTTAATTATAAATTTCAAACGTTAGAAATGCACGGTAACGCAAAAGCGAGCCAACATACGTTTACCGCACAATATTCATAATTTTATGGTGGATTACGTTTTCCGGCCACCGTAAAATCGATCAATCGAGAGTATACAATTTCGTGTGGTTTTTTTTCGGAAAATTAAAAAAAAAACTCATAAAAAAACTTATGGAATGTATTTATAATTTTTAGTTGAAAATAAAAGTTTTATGATTATAGTTTTATTAGAGAATATTATTTTAATATTTTTAATGCGATTTTTAAAGTTGTTAGGTTATTATTCAACTTATGACCAAATCAAATACCGCTTAACTTGCATATGATAAAACAAAACTAACCTGAAATTTCAATCCTTTTTTTCTGAAATAAAATTCATCAACTCTCAAAAGGTTAGATCAATTTTTATGTTATTATTCATCTTATGACTACACTAAGCACCGTTAAACATGAATATGATAAAACTTAACTAAAATCTTGATACAATGCTGTTTTCTATAATAATATTAATTAACTCCCAAAAGCATATATGTATATTGTAAGTTAAGTTATTATCTATCTTATGATCACACTAAATATAGCTTGACTTTTTTATGATGAAACTAAATTGAAGTAAAATTTTGATCATTTTATTCTGCAATTAAATTCATTAACTTTCAAAAGGTTAAATCCTAAAATTATCTTTTAATTAATCAATTATTATATTGCTCAATTTAATGAAATAATTGGTAATATTATTTTATTTTATAATATACTAGTAAATAGGTCCGATGTTAATAACATCGGCTGTGGATTTGTTAAGAAACGGAAAACAACAAAATGTGAAAACCCGAAATGTGAACCCGATTTGAATATTTAATTAATAAAATCAAAATAGTTTATTTGTGACATATAGGCAAAGCCAGAGGCCGTAGATAATAAGCATCACATTATAGACGTTAACTGTATACGGATATAAAGACCATATTCGCGTAAAAGTCGTGAGCGTTATCGAACAGACACACAGATACACAGAAATCCACTATTATATATAGAGGATAGGGGATTTTAATAGAGTGACCAAAAAGTAATCAATTTAAATTCAATATGAGAATTTAAATATTGGTTAATATTTCGAAAAGTGATAATTAAATATCGATCCATCGATCGACCTCATCAAAAACCGCTCAACTCACTTTACGACCGCAGATCAAAATCAGTGCACAAAGCGACCGTAAAACATCCGATCCAATTAACACCGCGCAAAAAATTCAAATTAACACCGGCAAAAAATCAAAACCAGATCACCTTATTGAAAGAGATTCGCAATTTTTTCAGCAAACCTCTCCCGTCAATAATTCGATTATTTCCGATTTTTTGTCCGACCTTTTCCGTCGGATTCGTTCCGTTGTCATCTTTTTTCTTCGAATTTTTTTTCCCGCCCAAAGACCGAACTCGGTCGCCTAATTAAAAAGCAATCTGTCGGACCGGGCGAAAGTAAAACGCAACTGGGTCGTCTTTGTCCGATCTTTATTGTTGCATGCGTTTCTTGGACACGGTGTAGATGCGGAGTAGGATTTTTAATGGCGGCGGGTACACGGTGTCCCGCCGCGATTCGATTCCGTGGGCGTTGTGACGAATTTTTTATGGCACGCTGTGTGTTTTTCGATTTGGTCTCGTCGGATGTTTCGTGGAGTTGAGCTGTCGATGGTGCGGTCAGTGCTCGGATGCGTCTATGTATAAACGGTTCGTGTATAAACGGTTGTGATGAAAGAAGTATTACGATACGTTTGTGATATCGCTCGGATATTTCGTGGAGTTGAGCTATCGATGGTGCGGTCAGTGCTTGGATACATCCATGTATGTGTATGAATGATTCGTGTATAAACGGTTGTGATGAAAGAAGTATTACGATACGTTTGTGATGTCGCTTCGTTTATGGACGAAGCAATGAATCTTGCTTTGTTTGTGAAATTGAACTAAATCTGACGATGTATGGGTGCATCATAAGTACAAATATGATAAATATGATAGTTGATATGCTTTATAATAGTGATGGCAAATATTTTTTCGTTCATGTGTCAAAATTTTAAAATATTTTAACTGAATATCAGATGTGTCAAGTATATTATATTATATAACGCTTTCCATAAATATGTCGTAAGATAGTTAACTTTCATATTTGACAGAAGACGATAAATGATAAAATTGATGATGCTTATACATTATCAGATGATCAATTAAGTTTCATAGACAAAGCAAGAATTTTTGCTTCTTTCATGAACGAAGCGATTACACACACGTGGCGCAACGTGTATAAAATTGAAACTCACTATCTAATTCTAACACCATGAAGGCAACAAACGAACCATTTAACACACCAATCAATATTTATTCAACAAAAACTGCGTATACACCCCCAGGATCAGTTAAATTTCATAGAAAAAGCAAGAATTTTTGCTTCCTTCGAAGCGATTACACAAACATAGCATAACTTATATATAAATAGAAAACTCACTATCTAATTCTAACACCACGAAGGCATCAAACGAACCATTTAACACACTAACCAACATCGACACAACAAAAACCACCGGACCCGACAATCAGCCGCAATAAAAACGTAAAATAACATTTTTACAACCTGAAAACGGCATTTCAGCAACAGCCATTGACTTTATTCCGATACATTTTACAGGCGGATCCGAAGTAATGTCTTTTGTTAGACCACAATATTTACAACAGTAACAATCGATGGTTTTTGAATGGTGAGTGTATATGTATGTGATGAGGTGGAAATTTAATTTTTATTTTTTAAATAAATTTTCGTATTTGGGTTTCGCACTTTGTTCAGTATTATTAAAGTTTTAGCGCGTTGATATCTAATAAGTTTAATTGATATTAAATTCGAATGACCTATGTTATGATCCAAATTTTAATGATTCTGAATTCAAATCAAATTTGGTAATTGATTTAATGAAATTCTTTAAATTTTACGTACGACGTATTTAGGTTTCGTGCTTTTTGTACAAAATGTTCGTGCGTTGATCTCTAATATATTAATATGATAAAAAATTATGAACAAATAGCAGCAATTCAAAATAGATTATTTATAAAATTCAAAATGATTTAAACAAATTCTAAGAGTTATAATATATTGTTATGATGATTCAATCGCATTAATAATGCATGTGAGAAAAATAATAAATTCATATAAATTTCAAAAGAGTCTTCGTAAAAACTGCTTCGATTTTGATTAAAAATAAATCAAAACCACTAATATATAATAATGATATAATAAGTGTATTAACGTGCACATTAAGTCAGATGATTGCACATTTCAGCGGCGCCCAACCGCAGGCGCGCGAGCCGCACTTTGCGGTTTCCGTTTAATCTTTTTCTCATTAATTCGATTCGGAAGCCGCAATTTTTGCGAATCACAATAATTTCGATATAATAACATAACTCAATTGTAATAGCGTAATTTGCGGACGTAATGAGCTTAGAAAGTCCACATGTGTCGAATTAGAACTTTTCGATATGAATATGCATGAAATTGTCTTTTTTTTGATAAATAATTAGAAAATAAATATGACAAAAAACTTACCGGAAATTGTTATGATGAAAAGTGTGACAGTAACCAAGAACAACAACTCGTTTTTCATCATTGTCGTTGTCTTGATGAGCAACACTATGTTAGAATGACTGTTCTTGATGTAAAAAAAACTATTCACTAGAAACACTACTTTTTATATCGATACTTTTTACGCTAAATTCACTTTTCCGGTCACAGTGAAACTTTCTGAAACAAAAAATAAAAATCGAAATTAATATCAGTTTTGATTCAATTAGCTTATGATTGATTGCAATCGTATTAAATTTGAATCAGTTAAATCAGGTCAAAATCAACCTTTTTATTATAATCACAAAGAATTTTTTTGAGGTCAAGGGCATATAAAATAATATCATTAGATTTAGTTTTATTGAATTTATTAATAAGAAAATAAGCGACACACGATGTGGTTTATACATGGATGCATATATCGTTGACTTTAAAATATAATTATTCGTTTTCAAACTCATCTAGTATTACCTTCCCCATTTATAAACAAATAAACTATTACACAGTTTACATTGAATAATATTATCATATATTATATTTGTTTTTTGATGTCATATTCGAAAAAAAAAATATATATTTCTTTCTTTTTTTCTTTATATGTGAAGATATAGGTAGTAATTCTTAAAGAATTTGAGTACTAATGATGATACAAGACCAGATCCGTTTTCTGAGTGTACCACATGTCGCTTAACTTCAATGATTTGTACAAATCGACAAAACTAAATTTTCAAAAACTACGTTTGAGGAGCTCGGCAGTAAATAATGGTAAGAATCAAAAATATATAATTAAGTTTTTTTTTATTTACTACAAAAATTAGTACGTTTACTACAAAAATTAATAAATAATTCCACATTCTTTCAAAAGATAACAGCACTATGTCGGGTCACTCCTAGTGTTATTTGCATTTAAATGCATGTAAGCTGTTTTTATTAATATATCCAAAAGTGACAAATGTCGCTTACCATTATTCACTTCCGAGCCTCTCATTTGTTATACTGTAATATATAATCTCTACATGTATAAAAATGGATGTTTTTATATTTGTTTGTTTACTTGATGCCTTTTCACTCTAACACCGTTCGACCGATCGTCATGAAAATTGGCATGTACATGTATTTTTTTATCGAGAAAGATTTTGTATCATTAAAATAGGTTCACCATATTTCCCAGAACCCAAAACGGGACGGTCTGTAAAAATTCAATTAAAAAAATAATTTGATTTAAAATTTAAGTACCGAGCAACGCCGGGCGCTATCACTAGTATAATATATAGTAAATAGGCCCGATGTTAATAACATCGGGATGTGTATGTATTTATTTTGAAGTTGATGCCCGTACCCGATTTGAATATTTAATATTTAATTAATAAAATCAAAATAATTCATTTGTTATTGTCACCGTTAC
>JAOXNN020000028.1:1577643-1600089 GCA_028571205.2 Hydropsyche betteni | reverse complement strand
TTATTACATTATTTTTGATTTGGTGTGATCAAGAAAGGCAAAGTGCGTGCTCTTGACCCGAATGACCCTATATATAATACAATTTGTAAAAGATCGGTTTTATGTCGTACGATAATTTTGAAATTAAAAATTTTATAATAGCGATTATCGAGTAAGGAAAATGGATTCTTAAAATAAGATTCAGTAATAAGGAAGTGGAAATTCTTTGCTCTTTAAATGATTTCGTAAAATTTGGAGTCGTAATTGGATTACATATTTTATTTAACATTTTATAAATATATAATATAATTGACCACGAATATACAGGTATAATATAATTCATCACGAATTATCAAGCTAATTTATATACGTTTATACGTTAAATTACAACCAATTTTGACTTTTTTCAGTTTTAGAAGAGATTGAAAATCTTTTAAAAGGACACTAATTCCATTCATCGCACACATATTGGTTTTAATTAACCATTTTCTGATCGCTATGGAATGGTGTGGTTGACTTCAAAATTTGCTCACAAAATTACACGTCCCGAAATGTTCTATCGATAATTACAATCCTGAAATAACGTATTCACCAACGTATCAATTACACGAAAACTCCGCTGAAAACAAGCGAGATTTTCAGTCGGAACAGCGAACTACGCAATTCTATCCTGCTAAATCGATACTTTCATTACGAGCGAAGCTTTATCAATACACATACTGTAAATATTTTTAATTAAAACGTAATTTTAGATGCACCATATGTGTGATTCAATTGCATGGCTGAAAGCTCGACTCGTTGACCTTTGCGAATGTTAGAGTTTCAGGCGTGGGAGTCTCTCGAGTAACAGCTGAAACTGATATTTCGTATTTTAGTGGTCGTATATTGCGTTCACGAAGTTGACTCTAATAAATTAACGTAGTAAAATTATTATAAGGCTTGCGGGGTATATTTTTCTCATGCGGAATAGTGCGATGAATGTTTGTGTTTGTCTAGTAAAATGTTTCGATAATGTGTTTGATCGTCGACTTCATCCGTGCTGAATTTTTTCATTATTCATTTGACTCTTATTGGATCCGATCGGAAATTGGTTTTTATATTACGTATGAAGATTTCGCCAAGGTGAAGGTCTTTTCACTAGATCGAATTTTCATATCAATAATATATTATGAACAGAATTGGATTTTAAAAATTTTTACTTGTTAAAAAAACTCCTTTCCTCATATCGTATTCTGTTTAATAAAATATTATTTTTTATCTTAAAAAATTAGTAAAACCCAGAGTTTATAAATAAATATAATAAAATGTCAGCGAAAAAAAATTCGATTTCGTTCACTTTATAAATAACTCGTATCTTAATTGAATTATGACATTTAAAAACGCTTCGAAAGACATAACTAAATAAAAGAGAATATCACGCATTCACCTATAAAAAACTAGTATCGTAAAAAGAAAACTTTTTAATTTGAACGTATCCCTAGGGCATGAGTGTTTATTCGAAAAGGGATTCAGGATGGCGCGTGGGCGGCCACTCGAAAGTCGTGGGCGGCTACCTTATAAACTTAGAGCGGGAAAGGAAGAACAGGGATGCGAAAAGCACATAAACGATACAGACAAGCCTGCCAAATTATTTTTATTCGGAATTTCGATTCCGAGGGTGAACTTTCAAGGGAAAAGGGAGGCAACACGCCGGGAGTAAGAGGTCGCACAAATGGAAAGTGAGTTGTTCCTCTCAAAAGGAAGAATTACATTATGGATTCTTTTAGACGGGGTTAGGTGTTAAATTTTAATCTGAATACGTTTAAGGTGTTTATTTTGAGATTTATAAGTGTTTCGTTGGTTTTGCGCAATTGATTCG
The DNA here is from genome assembly GCA_028571205.2 of Hydropsyche betteni. Classification (NCBI taxonomy): domain Eukaryota; kingdom Metazoa; phylum Arthropoda; class Insecta; order Trichoptera; family Hydropsychidae; genus Hydropsyche; species Hydropsyche betteni. The sequence continues at coordinate 1,598,252 of JAOXNN020000028.1, read as the reverse complement.
AATTATGCATGGAGTTTTTGGGCTAGGAAGCGTTTGAATATTCTGCGTTTTCATTGAATTATGGTTTAATAAATCAAGTGGAAAACATGAATAAAATAGGCTTTTTATAGCCGTTCATATATTATTCATGGTTATTCAAAAATTTTATTTATGATATAAAATTATGCGAGATGGAGTATATTGCGAATTTAGGTGATTTATATAATTTTTTCCCAAATTTTAAATGGCTCTGTTTTCAGTTCGCGAAATGTCAAAGTCATAACTCTCGAAATATTGTTTTCCCTCGTTTTAACGAGTGAAAAACATAAGGCTTTGCATCTCAAAGGCTTTCTTGAGTAACAACCCCAAGCTTTTAACATTTTTTTTTTCGTTTTCAACAACGTACAAGCAGGGGAGAGTTGGATAATACCGTGCCCCCAAGAACTTGGACCTATAATTCAGACAGGGTTTGATGTACAGATTAAAAAATGTAGTTATGTAGTAGACAATTTATTTAGCTACACATACAGCATGGCAAAATGTTTAAAAATTAAACAGAAAGTAGTTATTTCAATATTTTGAAAAAATGGGAAAATGCGGTATTATCAGACTGGTTTGATAATATCGTGTAGAGGTTTGATAAAACCGTGCCCTTAATAATATGAATTTCTATGAGTAACCTTAGAATAAATAAATAAAAATATTTTTTTTTTAGTTTAACCAGATCCAGATAAGAAGTATAGACTCCTTCTATAGCTTGAGATATTATTTTAGAACTAGTAAATAGGTCCGATGTTAATAACATCGGGATGTGTATGTATTTATTTTGAAGTCGATACCCGTACCCGATTTGAATATTTAATATTTAATTAATAAAATCAAAATAACTCATTTGTTATTGTCGCCGTTACGAACATGCATATATAGGCAAAGCCAGTAGTTAATAAGCATCACATTATAGACGTTAACTTTATACGCATAAAGACCATATTAGAATCAATACTATAAAAAATCGCGAGCGTAATCGACACACACACACACACACACACACACACAGAAATCCGCTATTATATATAGGGGATATTTACATTTAATGTATCACGTAAACGTTATCATAGAAAATTATTACATAAGCATAACGAACGACACATCCCGAACGAAAACCCGCAAAAGATCGGTCCTATTCAACAAACGAGAAGCCGTTTACCGTTAAACGGTTGCACATTATGCAAATGACCGTTTTGCGTCTAGCGCCACAGTTTCGCCGCAGAGCCTTCAGCCATTGTGTGGCGGCCTTCGGATAAATCATGGCCCGACAGGCGCTTTGCACTCTGGCGAACTCTGCGTGTCCGATTTTGCGTTGTTTCATCAAATAAAAGGCCGGGTTTTGATTTGCGTTAACACTTTACCGACCGCAAACGCTAACGTCGCGTCCTCCGATTCTTTTGCGCGAACGGCTGCGGACACCAATGCGGCGTCCGCGTCCGATTGTAACCTTTGGGAAACGGTGCATGAGATAAACGGGTGATCCATCGCAGCGTTTCCCAAAGGTTATGATTGGATGCGGACGCCGCATTGGCGTCCGCAGTCGTTTGTGCAAAGGAATCGGAGGGCGCGACGTTAGCGTCTGCGGTCGGTAAAGTGTTAAGTTCGGACGTTTCGGCCGATGCTTTTGACCAAATTTGGATCGATCGATCGATCGAAATCGATCCGAATCCGAAAACTTTATTTATCATATTCGTATTATGAACAATCTTGAAAAACATGTCCATTCGTGTATCTATATGTTAAGCTACGTTTGTTTGCTTCGTCCGTGAAAGAAGCAAAGAATTTTGCTTTATCTATGAAACTTAACAATATCAGATGGTGTATAGGATCTATCCAGTGTAGGTGCATCATTTAACGTTTTCTGCCAAATATGACAGTTGACCTGTCAACACAGTTGACACGTCACCTGAAGTTGACGTGTTTGACGTTGAGGCATTAAAATTTTCTCGATACACCCAATACTTAAATAAAAATATTTTTAAATTTTTATATATGAACGAAAAAAGGTCGTAAAACACTTCAACTGTCATTTAAAAGAAGACATTAAATGATGCATTTATACTGAATAATACCTATACACCACCAGTTGTTTTTAAATTTCATAGACAAAGCAAGATTCTTTGCTTCGTTATAGACTAAGCGATAATACACACGTAGCGTAACATAATAGCACTTTAACTGATATGTTTGATAAAATACGTCAAATAATGCCCTTATAAACCACCAGATTTTGTTAAATTTCACAGACGAAGCAAGATTCTTTGCTTCGCTATAAACAAAGCGATTACAAAAACGTAGCCTAGCAAAAATATTGATCTCCCCTCACGCCGCTTAACTTCAAAGTAACAATCCCAAACCATTGACCCCAAAAAACATACAAAATTCGAAAAACGTAAAAGTTTCGCGCCATCACACCGATTTACATGAAAATCGATAAAATATGCGAATATTGGGTTACTGCGAAAATCCGTTACCATAAAAAAGGAATGTGAATCGAATAACCATTTTCCGAATATGATTCGAGAATAAATCGACCGGCCAGAGGAGGGCAACAATTCGCCCGTTCGAAAATCTTAATATACACAATAATACAGTGTAAATTCGTTTTTCTGGGTTACAAGCACAATGCACAAACACGCTGGTAACCCAGAAACGATATCGAATTTTTCGCACTGACAATACGATCGCTTATTAAATCCGTTACGTACAGTTATATTCGGCCCGACGAACATAACCTCACTTTCACTTCACACCGTGCGAAAATCGCTAATTATATTTGAATTGCTCGAAATTTAATTAATTTAGTGTATTTTTGATTAAGATAATAATTCTAATATCGATAAGAGAAATATAATTTCGGGATTTTGGATTAAAGTTCGATTTTGATATATCTGAATTGGTTACGTTGGGATTTTGATGTTTTTTTATTGTATTTGAGTATTGTTTTTAAAATGAAATATTAATTGTTTGTTTTATCATAGCGATGGTTTATTTATTATAATTATCAACGAATGATGTTTTTTTACAAATAAAATGACGGACTTAAAGAATCAAGGAATTATAAAGCTATCTAATTTTCAGATTACTCCCAAAAAATTCGCATTGATAATAACTACCTTCTTCATTTCCGCAATAAAGTATATAAGTAAGTGGTAAGTGTAGGTAAAGTATAAGTAAATGGTAAGTGCAGGTGATTTTTTTCGAAATACCGATGGTTTTGATTACAATATAATAACACATTTTTCCGTTTATTATTATATTTTCATATGATAGTTTCAAAAACAAAACGGAAATTTTAGAAAAAAAATCAAAGAAATGTGAAATTTGTATTATATAACAAAAAACTATTTACTTAAATAAAAAAAATGAATAATGATCGTAATTATCACATATAGATAGATGGACGAAAATCGGATATTTTTACTATCAAATTTTCGTCCAGAATCTGAAGATTTCATTAAAAATTCAATTCTTTAGTTTATACATATTGATAAATTTGACAGAATAATTATTTATTATTATTATTATGTAAGTTTTATATAATATTATATATCGGATCAGATCGACTTAAGTACATGATTAAAAAATCGATAAAAAGAAATTCGATTTATTATTTTAAATTAATGAATAATATCAGATGACCATTTCCGGAAAATTTTCCAACATTATCTAAACATCAGTTCGACAAACTTTAACGAACTACATTTTAATTTGGAATTTCCAATGAAAATATTTTAATTTTTCATCAATATTCATTGCATATCCAAACACGACCGATTCCAAAAAAAAACCCAATAAAAAAAATTGCCATCACCGTCCTCCATATTGGCGTGAAAGCGCCAAAGCAAACACCCATTTTCGACCAACGACTCATTACTTTTTCTACAAGTTATTACATATATATTTATCAATAAAAATACTTTCTAAAAACGGCCCGAAGGTACGACCCGGCCCTGAACATTTTGGGCCAACACGAATCGGCAGTTTCTTGCCTTTTCAATGTCAAAATCTAGAACCGTCTGGTTGTTATCACGTGCGTTGTTTTCAAAATAAACGCAGATTTCATTCCGTCAGAAATAAGTCATTATTTTATTTTCGAAAGACCGTTTTCGGCATTCTTCGTTTTATGTTTGTACAACGCGTTTGGGCATCCGAATTATCTAATTGCATAATTAACGGTTGTTAGTGGTTTCGATTTTATGACCCGCGACCGCCATTTTTTCGTTGCTCGAAACATTACAACATCTTATCGGGTTTATAAACTATTATATTTCATTTTAGGACATATGAGTATATTTCGATGTTATAACTAGGCATTAATGTTTCTCGAGAATTGATTTCATTGCTTAAATTTCTTTAAAACTCTCGAAAAATTTTGATGTATGAAAAAGTACCCATTTAACTTTTTTTTTAAATAAATTAGATTAAATTAAAAAAATAAAATTTCGGAGTCTATCGACTAATTTTCTGTATTTTTAACTTAATTTTTCTTATTTAAATAAAAAAATTATTAAATATATTAAAAATATTTAAATATATTAATCTTATTAAATATATTTGGATAAATAATTATCCAAATATATTTAAAATGATATCATCTATCGTTTAAAAGTTATAATCCCCCATATAACGTCCTCCCCTATAACGTCTGTGGCGCCCCCCCATAACGTATTTTTTTTCAAATGCATTTAAATTAAAAATTTTCATTTTTTTTCAAACGTATTTGAAAAACACAATTAACTCGCAAAAATATCCAAAAAAAAAAGAAAAATGAAAATGTTTCATATATTGATTTCCTATTATCCCCCTATAACGTCGAACTTATCTTGACGTTATAGGGGGGATTACTCATACAGTAAACCCCTCTATAACGTAAATTTTTTCAGATGCATTCAAATTCAAATGTTTTAAACTTTTTTTCAAATGAATTTGAAACAAGCAATTCATACGTAAAAATGTCAAAAAAAAGAATAATAGAAATTTATCATTTATTGATTTCCTTCAAATCAAAAAATAAAATTAAAAACTCTTAACCCCCTATAACGTGAAACCTATCTTGATATTATAGGGAGGTTTACTGTATTTAAAAGATATGGAATGGTGAATATTTTCGAGCAATAGTTTATGTTGTGATTAGAAAAATTAATTCCATAAATATAAATTATTTAAATAATCTAATAAATCAGTGCTCTTTACCCACTCAAATAATAAAAAATATTTTTTGCGAAAATCTTAAGAAATTTTTTTCCAGAACAAATATAATAGCTAAAACTTTCTAAAAAGTACGCATATTTTCAAATCTTATGCAGTGGTATAAAAAAAAACTGTGGTTATAAATAATATTAAATATTTGTACAAATTTAATGTTCAAAAATTAAAAAAAAACTCAAGAAACGATAATAGAAACCCTCTCGAACGAATTCTCCGGAAGAAACACAAATTCTAACAAAAAACATTCCCGAAAGAAACCATTTAACAAACACCTCGCTTTGCTACCCATCGACTTCCACGTGTCGATTTCCGTTTCATATTAGAATCCCGCTAAAAATCGGATCGAATTGTGCATCACGAAGTGGCATAACCCAAATTCCCACGGACAGATTTCTCTGGCCATAAAATTGGACAAAACGATCACGATCTTGGCGGCTTGGCAAGCGGGGCACATACGACCTCGACCCAGGTGCATCGGTGACCCACATAAGGCCAAGGTGAGCCAAGAAATCGAAATTTTGCCCCTGTTGTGTGGAGGAGGTCTGTGTTTGAGTGTCGGTTGAGTTGAAGGGTGAAATTCGCAGTGAGCGAAAGGGTGAGGCTCTGTAGATGGTGAGTGGTCTCGTGAAAGCATGAGTTTTATCGTTGGAGTGAAGTTTCGTAGTGAGTGTAAAGGTGAGGCTTTATGTTGAGTGTAAATGTTAACACGACATTGTAAGTATGTGTTGTTTCGATGTGTGAATGTTTGGGTGATATAAGTGAGTGAGCATAAGGGCAAGGTTATGTATTTGAAAATATAAATGAAAATGTGTTTCTGTTATTATGTAATTGTTTACCTTCATGCTCATTATGGAATCTTTATTTAAAATAGTTGTATGTTTCAGTTGATTGCTATTTCGTAAAATACACTTCCTCTCACGATTGAGTTCTATTTGAAGGGTGAAATTTCGCAGTGAGTGTGAGGCTCTGTAGATGGTGAGTGGTCTCGTGAAAGCATGAGTTTTATCGTTAGAGTGAAGTTTTGTAGTGAGTGTAAAGGTGAGGCTTTATGTTGAGTGTAAATGTTAACACGACATTGTTAGTATGTGTTGTTTCGATGTGTGAATGTTTGGGTGATATAAGTGAGTGCGCATAAGGGCAGGGTTATGTATTTGAAAATATAAATGAAAATGTGTTTCTGTTATTATGTGATTGTTTACCCTTATGCTCATTATGGAGTCTTTATTTAAAAGCGTTGTGGGTTTCACTTGATTCATATTTCATAAGATACGATTACGTTCACGATTGAGTTCTACCCTTAAAAGTTTTTTTCAGTGATTATATTTCAAAAAAGTAACTGTCAAAATCAAATGATACAGTTTTGAAACGTGAAACGAAAACGTGGCAATATCTGTATAAATGAAAATGAATGTATGTGTGTGTGTTATATATGTTTTGCAGCTTATTCAATCATAATGAAACATTGTAAATATGTTGATTGCGCATTCGGAAAGATTTCTGTATCATTAAAATTATTTTACAACTCGATCTGTCGCTATTTTAAGATGAAAATAATCCAGTACAATGAGTAGAAAATCTGTCGTTTGTTGAATTTAGTTGTCTTGGTTACGCAATTCATAGAATCATATACAGTAATCCCCCTATAACGTCCCCCTCTATAACGACCCCCCTTACAACATCTGCGGCGTCCCCCCTATAACGTATTTTTTTCAAATGCATTTAAATTCAAATTTTTTAATTTTTTTTAAATGTATTTGAAAAAAATAGTCAACTCATAAAAATATCCAAAAAAGGAAGAAAAATGAAAATGTTTCATTTATTGATTTCTCAAATTCTCCCTATAACATTGAATTTATCTTGACGTTATAGGGCGGATAACTGTATATCAAAGTACTAAGTCTAAGAGTCGATAATCTATTACCATGCTTTATGATTTTGTTTCAATGTATTTAAATTTAAAAAAATAATTTAGTGTTAAAAAATCAAACATTTTCTTTGAATAACATTATTATACTAACAATAAGTCCCGAGTAACGCCGTATAAAATCCTCTAGCAACACATAAAAATACCCAATCGATCCAAATACATAAAAAAAACACACGCACAAGATAAAAATCTAATTCACACAACATCGTTCGTACAGAAGATTGCGGAAACTCGCGTGACCCACTCGATGCCTATAGAGGTCGAAAAATGGTACCGAAGGGCAAAGAGAAAGTACACGCCATTGCCTAGAAGTAAGTACTTAAAAGGCCATTTGGAATATGCGCATAATTGCATCTCTGCAAAGCCGTCTCTGCTTTTTCGTATGCATCTCTTTTCCGAAACGGTGTCGCGGTTTTAACGGAAGATCGTGTGAAATGGAATCGGGTGTTTGCGTTGAATGTGCTCGGTGGTTTTGTTCCGGTTTCGTCGGCAGATGAGGGTGAGGCCCCATAATGGACGTGAGTGTTTAGGATCACGCTTACTATAAAGCTTCTTCTTTATTTTTTGAATAAGGTACACTCAATCCTATTTTATACGGGGTTACGCTCCAGAGGTTATACAGTCCAAATTCAATTTTTTAAACTTCAAATAAAACCTTTTACAAATAAAATTAAAATATCGGAAAGACTATTGTCATAACAATCAATGAAATACAATTCTATTCTCTGATTTGATTGATAATTTTTACAGATTAAAAAATAAATAGTATTTCATTGATTGCTATGACAATGGTCTTAATGACACGTTACTTTCCCATGGTTGAATTTGATTTGTAAAAGGTTCAATTTGAAGTTTTAGAGGTTTCATTTAGATTGTAAAACCTAAAGGAAATCGTTGGTGTTTCAAGTTTGTATAAAAAAAATATGATCATCATAGACACACAATGAAAGTTCAAGAAATAATTCTATTATATGTTAATATTATATAAGGTCATTAAAATTTAAACGGGCGTGAATATTTAAGTGGGTTAGCGACTCATATTTTAGACAAAGAACTACGAGGTTATTGAACTGTAATCGAAAATCGTCAACGTATCTTTGTTCCCGACTCATACTGATGATGTTGAGGTCATCAACCAGGAATCGTTGGGAACGACATACGAAGTGGAGGATTTTACTATTCTCTGGAGTATTTCTAGTAAACTTCACTGCTGTGTCGCGTTAAGTTTGAGTTTGAGTCGTTGTGTTGTGATCAATTGTTATTTGTGTATAATAAAACTGAATTCTCGACTTGAATAACTTATGGTTTCTTTTATTTGGCTCCTGAGATCTGTTAACCTGATTAACTGAGTATTCAAGGACGTTTTCACCTGTTCTATCAAACGAAGTCGTACCTGATCATCAGCTGAGAAAAAATCGCTTCATCGTTTACAAGATATTGAAGATTGCTACGGGTTTTCTTTGTTTAAATCAATTTTAAAACCTCATGTTTTATTTTTAACGATTTTTCAAAATATGCATCCCAATATCGATACTAAACAATCTATCCACGAAGTGTTTAATAATTATGGTATTATCTCAATAGTAAAATTATTACATTATTGTAAAAATCGAGCTTTTTTGTTAAAAATGTTATTTTTGTAATTATTATTTATGTGTTTAGAAAAATTTGAAATTTACTTGAGAAAAATGACAAAGGAAATTATTTCAGTTCGTGAAATTGATGATCAAAAACTAAGGGTGATGTCCTATATATAATAATCAATTGAGGGTGAAACTCCACAGTGAGCATAAATGTAAACATATCTTAAGAATTATCAATGATATTGTAAGTGTTAAATAATAAAAATAGGCACACACATTCTTACACATTTCGCTAGCTCAAAAGTTAAGCTTACGCTCAACTACATAAACTCACCCTTATCAAATCAGTACAATGTACAAAATGATTCAACACAACCATTACCAATTCAAATCTCGGATAAATTCCTGACATCGATCCAAAAAAAAAAACATCACATTTCGAAACGAGCCTCGTCAAACCACAACTTCCAAACCGCAGCTCAGTTTCGTCGAAAAATAAAATTAAATTAAAAAAAACCATGCGGTCTCGCCTCCCAAAACCCACAAGATCGAATCGCACATCACTTCTGGGTCATAGGGCGCGTCCGGGGCCTTTTTTTTTGAATTTTTCGAAATTTTTCCCCAACACGTTTCACAGTTTTAAATTTCACCTGCGCAACTTATAGGCCAAGGCTCCATAATGAGCGTAAACATATATATTAAGCAAAAACGCGTCGAAACGTATCGAAGATGTTATGTTGCGCTCGTATGTTTTTGGTAGTGAATTTCCTCTACTGTTGTTGCTGCTCGTGCTCATTGTGGAGTCTTGCCCTTATTCTGACGCTCGTTAAGCCACCGACAAGGACGGGTCGTGACCGAGACAAGAACAGTGTAAATCTCGAAACGAGATCTGATTCTGGAAAACTTCTCGAAGATGCGGTCGCGAGCTGGTTTCCCACGTTTCGGAGTGTTGGAGAAATTCCAAAATTGATCCGTTTCGAAAGGTCGGATTTCAATTGTGAATCTTTGTTATATATGAAGTTTAAAACTGATTTTTTTTATTAAAGTTCTCGTTTATAAATAATTAGAAAATTTAAATAATAAAAATATCAATTTTTTCATATAAAAAATGAGATTTAGAAGAAAATTATTATTTTTTTATTCAAGATTTATTTATTCAATGTAAACGAAATTAATACTTGATAAAGTCGTACACTTATATACTAACGTACTTTCGAGCTTAAATATTATTCAAATTAATATTTTTCAAAAAAAAAAATAAAGGACATATCTTTTTGAACCACCTAATAAAATTATGCAAAACAATTGGTACATTTTTCTTCATCAAAAATAAATTTTAATCGTAAATTTAAATATTTATAGAAATAATTTGATGAAAACGAAACATTTATAATTTTTTTCGAACTTTAACCACCTCAATGTGGTAAACGTTAAAATATTGTTGCAAATTTAAGACTTGCCGATCCATTGAACTTTTAGTGTCTAAAAAAAAATGACGGTAAAAAATTTGTTTCATTTTATAAAAATTTGATCTTATCAATCATGCCAATCACAAAAGTTAGTATAATCAAAATAAGAATTGAAAAGATTTTCAATTTGCACCGTATTGACTCAATGGACAACGTCCACTCGAAAAACTATCTGGTCGCAACACAAAAACGTTCGAAAGTGGGCAAATATTAAATTTCCCATATAAATGCATAAAAATTTTCCATAAAGTCATCGACAAGAAACGAATATCGAAATAAACGACCCTTGAAATTGACATTCTATCAACAAAAAAGCACTTAACCGTTGCAAAAAGCACTTATAACACTTTCACACTGCCAACGCGGGTTTTTGTCGCGGCTAAGAATAATGGCGGCAAATCGGCGAAATTTCACCTATCCTCATAAGCGTGAGAAATTTGCGGCGAATCGGCGGAGAAAACGCCAATATTTTGTTAATATAATTGATGTTTCTTCGACATTGGCACTTGACATATTTTGGCTTTTGATTAATTTCGGAAAGAAGTTCAAATAAAACCTTCCGGTCGAATGTTTGCATAGTCGACACTCAAAATTCAAATGCGGCGAATATTTTCGTATTTGCATTTAATTAAATTGTTCAAATTGATAATCGATGTTTTAATTATCAACTTATTTTATCATTTTTGAAGTAATAATATAAGAAGTATAATAATACTATTATTATTCGAAATTTTGTTAATGTATTTTTTTTAATTAACAATAAGAAATTGTTCATTTGAAATTCGAAACAGAAAAAAGTCAGCTTTTACACTCTTTTACAAATAAAATTCAACTATCAGAAATTTACTTTATATACATATATTTTTTACACATTATGTGATTAAAATATGTAAAAATAAGTATAGTATTATGGCAATATGATTATCAAAAAGTTAAAAAATTCATATTTTTGTTGTTTGATGTAAAAATCACTTATTAAGATTGTCAGAATCAAATAATTATTAAATTTAATTTAATTGATTACTACGAAAATGGTCTTAATAATATAATAATCTAATTTGATTTTAAAAAGGTTGAATTTGATTTTTACAATATGAAATTGAAGTATAAAATCTGAAGAAATTTTAATTATTAAAAAAAAATCATTCATTTTCATCACTAATTTTACAATAGATGAATAAAACACAATTTTTTTTATAATGGATGTTCAAAAACAATGAAACATCAAATTATTATCATTTTGACAAATTATTAATAGAATTGACCCACCAGGAAGGGGTTAACGGTCCAGCGGAGATTGCGCGTTAATTCATACCGTGTATGTTTTAGCGATATTTATGAAGACGAGATTATAATGTACAGTTATGGCGGTTGACACATTGACATGGTTGTGTTGTATAATATATGACGTGTCGTCTTTTTTTCGCTCACCGCATACACGAGTGTGTATGTGCACAAGAGGAAAATGACCGGTTGTGGATTTATGTGCAGCATTGTTGCTTTTTTCCGTTTGCGATGTTCCACTGTGATGTATAAGTTTGATTCAATGAATTGTTGAGTGTTTTCTGAGTTGAGCGGTATGTGGTGTGGGTAGTTTGTGGATGGGATTGTGCGCAGTCGGATTCCATGTTTTTGCAATGGACGATTTTTGTTTAATGTTTTTGCTTTGAATATATTGAAGCTTTTGATTGAGTTAAGTATTATGTGTGCGGTCAGTTAATGGATGAGATTGGTTGGTAAAAGAAAATTAAGGATTTTTTCAAATATTATCCTCGTATATGTTACGTAAAGTGTGGATGTGTTCCATGAAAACACATTTTTTGTGAAATTGAATATCATCTGTATTTTTTTTGTTTCTTTCTTCAATGTTATTAAAAAAATAAATTTTAAACGTCATCTGCAAAATATAATAGTTGACGTATCTTATAATATATCTATGGAAAGCTGGGAAAGACTTGTATTGCTGACATCAGACTGATATGTTTAAAAAAGGCGTTGAGGATCACAAACGTAAAATTTGGCTATGTAGATCATAAAAGCGGTAATTTTTCAAAATGAAAATCGGAGAGTTGCCGATTGAAAAAATATTTTGATCAACAGTCAAATGTTGTTTAAATTTCACGAAAAACGCAATATTATACATTTTTCACGAAAAACGCAACTATACAAACATTACGTAGCATACTTATAAGGAAAAACATGGAACAAATTCATTTGAATTATGTCATACGTGGCACGATTATGCGATCATTTAATAACGGAAGGTTGTCACAAAAATCACCGTATAAAAACGACCAAGTTAAGCGACATACAGCGTGGTCATTAAACGAAAGCAATCTTCATTTTATCTGATACCATTAACAACGGATGTTTTTTTTTTTTAAACCCTCATTTAATCACATAACAAATCATCAAAACTTCCGATCGAGCTACAGTTGGCACTACTGGCGTCCTGCAAAGCGCTTCGAAAACGGAGGCTTTCGCGGTTTTGTTACACGAACGTACACCGTTATCACACTAACACGGTTTCCTTTCGCCAGACGGAAATTTCCGCCGTTGCGGCAGAAAGGCCGGCCATGCACAAAGGTTTGACAGGTCGCGCGCTGCCAACCGCGGCGGCGACAGGTCGGCCAACCGAGCGCCGGAATGGGCCGCGCAGGTTGGCCAACCGAGCGTGCGACGACGCTTTTTATCGTCGAATCCCGTTCGAGTGGAGTTTCCGATGGTAAAAATGCGTTTTTACATAATGAATAATTTGAATGAGGTCAATGTGATTAGTGCACTACCGATAAAATATATTGGCTACTATTTAAATGGTCAGAATTTAGATACGATTTTGGTCAGAATTTTCATCCCATTTTTCAGAATTAATTTGACATTAGTCAGAATTTTAATCAAAAAAGTCAGAATAAGTATTGAATGGTCAGAATTTTAACTGGGTTTGTCAGAATTTATATTAAATGGACAGAATAATATTAAAAACCTTAACCTAACCTAACCTAACCTATTCTGATCGTTTCATTATTAAATTCTGACCATTTATTATTTTATTCTGACAATTCATCACTTTATTCTGACCGTTTTTTTCTGAATTTTTGAAATTGGAGATAGTTTCCATCATTATGTTTGGATAGAACATTCATCCAAATGTACTTTATAAAAAATAGATAAAGTGAAAAATTTTCACCGTGTAAAATCATCGAAAAACATCGAAAATTTTTATTTAATAATTATAATTATATACATACATTTATATCAATATACTGGACTACACTGAATTTTACCATTTTGACATAATAATACATATTTTTATATCGTGTTAAAGTGAAAAATCCATGTAAAAAGAATAATCGGTTATTTTTGATTGAACCAATTATTTCGGAAATATCTATTATAAAAAGAGTGAAATGTATATAAAATCGATAATGTAAATGGGTCGAAACTATTCAGTAAATGATGATTTCAATTATTAATACTTTGATAGTTACTTTTCAAATATCATATTGATAATAAAAAAATAATGAAGCGTTAACAATGTGCATTATAAAATAATGAAGATGATTTCGACACTCAAAATCTAAATTTTTATCTACGCAATAAAAAAGCAATCAATGAAATATTTCGATGATTATTAATGACAGAAAAAAAACAATTCCCATCGATTCGAATGAGAATAAGAAAAAAAATCAATTTTCGGAATTTTATAGCACATTTCTTTTTTTTAATTGATGCATCCGTTGCGTAATGTTAACGGTGATTTTTTTCGATATATGCAATTATAATACATTTCAGATCGAAACCAAAGATTTGGTGTCGTTAAACAAACGACTTCCGTATTCATCGATTATTGTTTTTTTTTTTGTTTTTTAATCAAAAGATTGCAAAGTGCGTCCATTTACATATAAATCAAAAGTTTGTATCAATGGCGGTTAATTTGTGAATTTTTTTACGTTGGAGTTTAAAAATTGTTTTCAAATGTATCAAATATAAGTTAAGTAAATGCAATGTGGCAATATATTGATGTAAATTGGTTTTTTATATAATATTTAATTATTTGGATTTCATTATACATAATTTTCGAATTTTATAACAATAAAACCAACGAATATTATAATAATAAAATTGCATCAAGCAAATTATGAATTATTAAGATAAAACATAATTTTTCATTGTCGAAACAAGATCGTTTTATTAAATGGTTTATTTTAAAATTTTCCTTTATCTTATTACAAAATGTTCAAAATATATCGAAACTACTAGTAAGTCATAAAGATTACACCCAATGATGATGATGATAATGATGATAAAAATAAAAAAAAAGTTAACGGTTCAATCGTATCGAATAAATCAATTTCCAACGAACATTAAGTTAAGCTATCGACATATGGACGTTTTGTTATACTGATACAAAATTACAATACATAAGGAAAAACTAAGATATTTAAGATTGTATCGAAAATTTTATATCCGACAATCATACGGGACATTTTGAAAGCAAAAAGGGCGAAATTACTCATAATGTCCCAATTATAAACGATTTCAAGAAGAGCAGTCCCGCAAAAGAGCAAAACGACATTTTCGGGGGACTTGAACGCGCACGAGGAAAAAGTTGCGCAACCCGGCCGCATAATTGCATAATTCGAATTGCGTGCGATCGAACGACCCATCATTTTGTTCATTATGCGGGTCCGAGCACGCGATTTTTTTTCGCATTTGGGAAGCGCTGGTCGTGCCGAAAACTGCCCTCTTTATACAGGGCGTCGAAAAATTTGGAATTGTGTCGATTTTTTTTAGTGAAAATGTTCTGATTTTGGTTTTGAAATATCTTTACTGTATCAGTTAAATGATATTATTTAAAAATAAGTGAATTTAAAAAAAATTGAATATTGAAATTATTGTGTCGAAGGTTTTTAAATCATCATAATCATCGATATCATTAAAGATCTATTAGTTGACCACTGTAGGAAAATATTTTATTAAATAATGTGACAGATTAGGTTATACTTTATCGCGTTAGTCCAAATCGTATTGATAAGAGGCAAAAAAAAACCAAACTGTTTTATTAAAACGGAAGAGATTCTCATTGTCAGGTTAACGGTATGCGTATCTATATGCTAGATCATGTGTTTACTGTCCACTAAGCATATTACAATAACAACCAATAAGACTGGGCAGACTGCGCCCTTTCTGACCACTCTGTGATCGCAATCACCACCAATTTGACAGAAAAGGTGAAACCGTTAGTCTCATATGGTACATCGTCGGCCCTTAATAATTATTTATATTTAATTCATTAATCGATATAAATTAATTCATTAGATACGACTAAAGTATTATATTTCTATTATTTTATAAAAAATTATTACAATTTTGATATGACTCATAATTGATGTTATCATATTTTGTTTATCTTTGATAATAGATTTAAATTAATACACAAAAAAACATTTACTTGACGGCTATTTTCATTTTTTTCATACACTTCTCTCATAAAAAAATAATTAAAAAAAAAAAAACAAAAAAAAAATATTTTTTTCGACACCCTGTATACACGTTGCACTTTTATTTTGTACCTGTTCAAATGTGTGACGGATAATGGCGAAGGTACAAAAACAGTTAAGGGCGTCGACCCGCAGTCGCGAAACGATCGCCGGATTTTTTTCGCGATTTCGCGTGTTTTTTTGCAGCTTTTGGCCAAGCGATTTTGTCCGAAAAAAAAATCGAGAACGTCAAGCAAATACGCAGCACTTTAACGAGATCGGATCGCCGAAAACGAAATCGGAAACAAATAGAATCGCTGGATCGTTCCTTTTGAGCTTCGCGCGCGCGAACTTTCAGCTTTCAAAATCGAAAGCTCGCCGAGTTCCGAACTCTGCTCTAAGATCTTTCTCGAAAATCCAATTAACATTTCGAAAAAGTAACGGTTTTTCGTCGATGGTGAAACGGTCGAGATAATTGCATTCGCGGCTCAGTGCAATTTTCGTAAGTGCATTTCAGTGTTAAGGTCTTAATTGCACCTTGACGGTTGCACAAAATAATATTAATATTAATAAACAACATGTTCGGAATTACTGAAACGGATTTTTAACGATTTTCGTTGATAATTTTGTATCATTTTTTTTAATAATGATTGTAAACCGTTCCAGATTATCATCAAAATAATTCAGATATGCTTTAAATATAATATTCATATATTATAACTATTCAATTTTCTAGTAATATAATGCTTATTTTATGGCTAGTAAATCTTTTGTAATGCATTGAAAGTTGTAGGCGTCAAAAGATAAGCGATGTCCTTTTATAGGGTCGTCGAATGATTATGGTATGTAGTATTTTAAATCGGAAAAAATATTATTTGATAAAATCTAGAAGTCGCATATATCATTAAAAAGTGTATGCATATACAAATTATGTTATTCGTAGTCGGATTATAGCAATGAACTGATCTGAGATATGAAAAAGCAGTATTGCTATATCATGTATAATTTTAATCTTATTACAGGGACATTCAGAAGCTTGAATAATATAAATATGAACTGAGATAAATTGTTATGATAAATTTTATTTAAAACACGAACTATTCTGATAAAATATATATACAATTGGGTTTGTTAATTAGCTTAGTTTTTTATAATTAAAATAATAATAGCAAATAATTCAAGTTCAGGATTTAAATCTCAAAAATTCGATTAATCATATATATATTGAAATGGAATATATAACAAAATACTACCTACTCCGAAAATAAGCCCTACTATGATTGTCAAAAAAAATTTAATATGGGACCTAATGAACATGTTCCTTAACATTAGACTAGCGATTGTAAATGTTTAAGAATGAAAAATCTCTTTTTGGAAATTTCTACAAATATTTATTTTTACATGAGAACATAAGACTTTATTTTGTTATTTTAGATTTTTTATTGCACAAATATAGACAATATGAAATATTCGTAAGACATTTAAGACATTTCTCGAAAATTAGCGACAAGGCGAGTTTTTATTACTAACTGAATATAAGACCGGGTCTTATTTTCGAAAAAACAAGCACTTCTATATAAGAATAGCCTGTATTTCTATTTTTTTATATTTCCGCCTATTTACAGTAATTAATTCTCATAGTAAACCCCGTCAATTACAAAAAAAGCACTATTTCATCAACTCGGATCTAACTGCACCGCTACAAAACGAATTTCAGGTCCGATTTCAAACGACATTCGCAAAACGCGTCCTGTAAACCTGAAAAACGGTTACACAACCCTAATTTTCAGTTGAACCGGTCCGGTTTGAACCGCTGATGGAAATATGTGAACACGGGTTCTCTCTCTCTCGATTGCCTGTCCGCGAAACGTAAGCGAATATAAATCTGCACTTTGCGAAGCCATTACTTTAAAATCGACACTTTTTCCCTGTCAGAATTTCCGTTTTGTAACGTTGGACGGAGTGCATCGGCGCGTACAGGGTGTCCCTTTTTTGTTCGGTCGGATGTGCGCGTGTTGCTGTCAATGTCTGGAAGTTGATAAATCTTGGGTTTCGCCGGTGGATCGTCGCAGTCGGTTCGATCGGTAAAAGTGTGAAGTATGTTTTTGAATGCTTTGTTTTTAGTAAATTTTATAAAAAAAAATTGTCATTGTTACAGTTTTTCGATCCAAATTCAAACAAATGTAAATCAAATTCAGCCTTTTTCGAATCAAATTCAATCTTTTAAACATCAAATGAAACTTTTTTAAAATAAAATTTAACTCTTTTCGAATAAAATTTTAACATTTTCAAATCAAATTCAACAACTGGAAAGTAATATTAAGGCCATTTTCATTGTAATCAATGAAATACAATCTATTCTTCAATTTGACTTTGATTGACTCATTTGTATTTGTATTTTGTTTGTATGAATCTATGTATATATTTTTATAAATAAATAGTAAATAGGCCCGATGTTAATAACATCAGCTGTGGATTTGTTAAGAAATGGAAAACGATAAAATGTGAAAACCTGATTTTGTGAACCCGAAATGTGTAACCGATTTGAATATTTAATTAACGAAATCAAAATAATTAATTTGTTATTTGTTTGTGACATATAGGCAAAGCTAGAGGCCGCAGTTAATAAGTATCATATTATAGACGCTAACTGTATACGCATATAAAGACCATATTCGCGAAAAAGTCGCAATCGTCATTGAACAGACACACACACACACACACACACACACAGAGAAATCCGCTATTATATATAGGGGATAAGTATTATTATTATTATTATTATCATCATCATCATCATCATCGTAATAATTATTATCATTATTATTTAATAATAATAAATTACTTATTTATTTATAAAAATATATACATAAATATAAATACAAACAAAATAAAAATGAGACAATCAAAGTCAAAATTTACTATTATTATTATTGTTGTTGTTGTTGTTGTATTTTTCACATACGCAATTAATTATATTTTTTCAATAAATCTGAAAATACATATGGATAAGTACGTAACGTTTTTTTTTGTATTTTGTAAGAAATCATAAAAAAATTTAAAAAAATAAACTCGCGATGGTTGAATTTGATTTGTAAAAGTTTGAATTTGAAGTTTAAAAGGTTAAATTCGATTTGAAAAAAGGTCAAATTTCACATTTAAAAGTTTATGTTTAGAATATAAAAGCTTTATATAAAATCATTGATCAGTTCCGATCGTGGACCGCGCTTCGACCGATTTCCAAACTTCGATCCCGTTTTTCTTCACGATTCACTTCGGCGACCTACGTTTTTTTTCACACGACAACGTTCAGCAAAACCTCCGGATTGCGAAAAGGCAAAAAAAAGCACGCGAATCGCAAACGGCAAAGTATCACACACGTCACAAAGCCGCGAAAACGTTTCGGTGTCAGGCTTTGTTCGCGCGGACATAATTCAATTTGTTCGACGTCGACAAGTGCAGTTCCGGCGATGTAGAAAATCGACAAAAAATTTCGGAAAAAATGGACAGAAAAGACTCCGATCTTGATTCAGTCGGACGGTAAATCTTGTGCGAAAGTTACGAGATGATTTTTTGATAATTTATTGAATATTGTTTCAATTTTTGGTGAAAATAATAAAATATTTCGCATGTTGATTTTTTTTTCACATAATACAGTTATTACATTACAATTACAGACTTTTGAAAGTCAAATCTAATCTTTTTCAAATCAAATTCAGCTTTTGTGTAGATTACGGGATTCGAATATATAGAAATATAAATTTTTTAGGATTAAGTGATCCTTAGAAATAAAAAAATTCATATTCTTGTTTGTATGTAAAAAGTTGTAAAAATCATCAACTGTGATTATTGAAGTTAAATAGAAAAATAAATTGTATTTCATGGATTACTATGAAAAAAGTCTTAATATAATTATACAACTCATGGTTGAATTTTATTTGTAAAAGGTTGACTTTAATCTGAAAAAGGTTGAATTAGATGCGTAAAAGTTTGAACCTGATCTGAATAGGATTGAATTTGATGTATAATATTTCGAAGGGGAAGTTTGATGTATAATATAAAAAACTGAATTTGATTTGAAAAGGTTTGAATATCATGTGTAAAAAATTTAATTTTAAGTGCAAAAATTCTAGAATGATTTGATCTTTCGATACGTTTTTACGATAAGGTTATATTATATCGAAATTATGAAACGGTAAAAGTCCATAGTAAACATAGTATAAATTATGAGCTTGGAGAGATGCAAAAATTAATATTTCGTACACATGAGATATAAATTTATGCTCACCTTTACCATAGAATTTCACTATGAATCAATTCTAATTCTAACACTAAATTTATATAAAACCAAAACCAAAAAATAAACACAAAATCAACAAGCATCAAACTCAAACGAAAAAAACCGAATTTCTCACACAAAAATCCAAAAACAACTTCCGACACACGCTGTATAAGCATAAGCAAGTGTGTGGGCAACGGCCTTAGTCCAGCGAAATGAACCGATATTCAAAATGAGACGAAAAAAACAGAAATTAGATAAAATCGTGAACGAATCCGACTCCGACTATAAGTGGATATATCAATACAAGATCTATTTCGTATCACACAATCGACCGAAGAACGGCACACGAATAACGGGGCTGAATCTCTCATTCTCTACGAAGATATGCTCGAACGAAAATTCAGCATATATTCGTGGTGAGTGTGTGTGTATATATGGTGACCATGCGTCCTTGGTCGTTAGGGACACTCGTTTTTTCAATGGGAACTTTGGAAAGTTTTAAATGTTTGTGTTTTTTTTAGATTTGATTTTGATTTTTGTGGAATGTTATATAATAACTAGTATATAGGCCCGATGTTAATAACATCGGCTGTGGTTTTGTTAAGAAACGGAAAACGATAAAATGTGAAA
>JAOXNN020000028.1:1559346-1577543 GCA_028571205.2 Hydropsyche betteni | reverse complement strand
TATATTCATGATGATTCCATTTCCGTCGCGCCAAAGTACCACAAATTCTATTATTTACATTTAATAATAGAACACAAAATAATTAATCTTGTATAACACAGCCAAATTGAATGCATAATCAACTATTCTATCTGACGAAAGCATCGTTTTGAATTACGCAATATTAATCAATCTGCTAATAATCGTTAATCAGTTCGAGACGCCTTTGAGTCTGGACGGATTCAAACAGGAGCGGATCTCGATTATTAATTGATTTAATTATTTATAAATTCCAAAGGTGTATTCAAGATAATGAAACTTAATTAGGCCTTAATTAAGCTAAGTTAATCGAATCATTCGCCAACGTAGCATTTTCCGAAATATACCTCAATTTCGGACGACGAAATCTCATTTTTCCTCTCTGGCTATTTTGAAATTAACGAACGAGGCTTTTCCGCAAATTGAACTTTATTTTCATCGGTTTACGTCATCGCATTTAATAATTTAAAATATAAAGTTTAATTGAATTTTCTTAGAAACGTCGATAAATCTATTATGCTCTAACTAGTCCTGAAATTTATCAGGCACAATATTCCAAGCTGTTTTGACCCGGATTTTAATTTGATAAAAAGGCAAAGCGTAACAAAAACACAGGATTTTATGAGAATGTATATGAAAATATTTCAAATATTTCATCACTGAATTTATTCTTTTTATTTTCAACCTATACTAACTTTTATACATGGAAATTCTTCTTCTTAGTTTGTACATTCCAAATTCAACCTTATACAGATCGGATAAAAAATTTTGAATTTGAAATTCAAATCTTTAAACATCAAATTCATCCTTTAAAATATTAAATTTTACCTTTTAAGTTTCAAATTCAAACATGAAAATAATATTAAACTTTATATAAATCAATTTAATCTTTTACAAATCAAATTCAACCTTATAAAAATCAAATTCAAATTCAACTTTTTTAACATTCAATTCAATCTTTTAAACTTCAAATCAAACCTTTTATACTCGAAATTCAACAATTGAAATTTTTTTTATGATTTCATGAAAATTTTAAAAGAAACGTTAGGTACATATCCATGATACCTATTTTTAGATTAATTTATTAAAAAATGTATAATAATTAAGTATGTATGTAAAAAAATTTAAAAATCACTACAAATCAAAGTCAAATTGAAGAATAGATTATATTTAATTGATAACTATAGTAAAGACTTAGTAATATACTTTCTGATGATTGAATTTGATTTGTAAAAAGTTTTATTTGGAATTCGAAAGGTTGAATTTTATTTGTAGACGATTATTTTCAGAGGACAAAAGATGTATTATCATAATTATAATCAAAAAATATTCGCATATTACGAAATAATCAATGCCATCTACATATCATATAAAAAAAAATTAGCAAGTGCACAAACCGATCAAAAAAAAAAAAAATAAACATACATTTTTCAATACTAAAAACCATTTCAAATTCAAAACGCACATCCTCACATATTGGAATTCTGCATATCAGACGCGTTCCGAATAAAACCCGCATTAATTCAAACACACGCAAATTTTCAATATGAGATATATATTATGATAGCACAATATAAATAATTCAGTGGCGTCGCGCGCCGTCCGCGTCGAATTTAAATTTATATTAAACGCCGCCCGTTTATGGCCGACTTTCCGAACGTTTTGGCACGGAGCGGTTATGGCCGCGATTTCGAATGAGCGATATTCGGTTTTTCGCGTTTTCAGGACAGCTTTTAGCGGGTTTTGCTGTGCATGAAAATTTTTCCGTTTCATTTTGCGTGGATGAGCTTTGGCAAAAAAGAAGGCGGTTTTCCTGAAAAATAAAAATAAAAAATCGTTTTTTCTATGCAATATTCATTCTATGAATTTTTAAGTTTGTTATAATAATACAAAAGTGGCTTGAGTCGTATTATAATTTTTTATACATATTCAAAAAGTATTTTAAAATTTGAATATAATATATTATAATTATTATTGAAATTTTCACGGTTTTTAATAAAAACTGACCTTCTCTTTTGATTGTAAAATTTCTTCCCTTTTCGTTCGTTTCAGTGCGACGTAATTTTAATAATATCATCGTTTAGATAAAATCGTGACGGATAATATTGATGAATATTCAGCTATAAAATAGCATGAAATGCTAATTTGTCACGTGACTGCCAAATCGAGCAATTTCATTGGTTGATTCAAAAGATAACTTTCATCATGGTGATGTAGCAAAATAATAAAATATCTTTTTTTATTAATATTCAACAACTTTTCCTCATTTTTCTATTTAAATAAAGCTATTTACTATCTTTTTACTTTTCATATAATAATTTTACATGAATTTTTTTTTTATTGTAAATTTTTCACATGAAGAAATGTAATTTCTAGCATGTGTTAGATTATTTTTGAAATTAACTGAATGTTTTAAAAGTGATTTCTATCGATATGAAATAATATTGTTTAAAAAAATATTTATTTACATGTGCGGCATTGATAAAAGTGAATTAAGTCACATATTTTTGTATTTTAAGTGGTTTGAATTATAAAAAGCAACTCTGAGCACATTAATATTCTTTGCCCAAAACTTTTATACAATTACTTGAAATAATAATTAACTTTAAGAAAATAACTTACATCGTTGTAAAAATAAACACAAACTGAACCCAGCTTTATATGAAAACAATCAACCTATTTCAAAGTTTTAATTTCTAATATAAAACACTTCAAATCATAAAAATATTATAGAATACAAAATAAGCTATAAATATTTTTTTTAAATATTCAACTAATACCACTTTCATGATCAAGGTTACAAATAATAAAATTTCGTTTAGAAAAACATACCCAAATTGCGCGAGCGCGATTTAGACATATCAAAGAATCGAACCGACAATATTTTCGCGGATTTTTTCAAAAAACGGCCAAGATACATATATAAACACGATTTAGGATTCGAAAGGTTTTTCCTTATCTGTGTGTAGGTTGCATTCGATTCGATTCTCATATCGCCTGTCGGATATGATTGATGGATTCGGTTTTGCGATGCGCGAAATTTTTATTCAATATGTCAGCGAGTGTGTGCTTTTTATCAGTTCGAGGTTGGAATTTGGGAAAATTTTCGGAAAATGGTAAATTTTTTAAGTATTTTGTGTGTGTTCAGTCGGGGAAAAAATTAGGCACTCTAATTTTTTATATGAACCATGATGAAATGTTATTTTATTTGTTTGCATTTTTTGTGTATTCTTTCAAAACTAGTATATAGGCACGATGTTGATAACATCGGCTGTGGTTTTGTTAAAAAACAGAAAACGATAAAATGTGAAAACCCGATTGTGTGAACTCGAAATGTGTACTCGATTTAGATATTCAATAAATAAAACCAGTTCATTTGTTCATCATCATCATCATCATCATCATCATCATCATTACCAGCATCATCGAAAAAAAGAAAAAGAAAAAACAAAAAAAATCATCATCGGCACAAACAGATACACAGATGGACAGACACACAGAAATTCGCTATTATATATAGGGGAATAGGGGGTTATTCTCTATGGTGAGAATAAACGTAAGTATAAGAATAAGAATAAGAGTATACGTAAATGCAAGAGCAAGCGTAAGAATAAGCGTAAGCGTAAGCGTAAGAGAAAACGTAAGCGAAAGAGTAAGTGTAAGCGTAAGCGCAAGCGTAAAAGTGAGCGCAACTGACACTTTACCGATTGTGGATGCCTCCCGGTAAGCCTACATTTTACTTTCTATAAATTTATTTGAATAGATCTATAATATTATACATTAAATACATATGTATATATTTTTCTGAGTATCAAAATTATTATATTATTATTTATGAGAGATGTGAGATTATTTGAGGCTTTTTAGCATCATGAAATATTTATGCCGGATAAAATAAAATATGTCATCTGACAAAAATGATTGAACAATTCGTTATTTTTGATTTATCGTTTCTTGTCACTTAGGTTCATAAGAATGAATTCTAAATTAGACTCTCTGATATATTAGAATAAAATCACATCGAGGTTCATGAAAAAAAAAATTCATAAGAATCATAGAATTTCATTTTATTATTTTTATAATATTTATAAATATTAGCAATAAAAAAATAATTCTGCATATGAATTTTGTTTTTAAATTTCATTCATCGGAATCCTGAAAAAAGCGCACTTTTAAAAATGCGAACTCAGTCAAAAAAAATAGCATACTTTTCACACCGAACATATATTTTCCAATTCGCCGCTAGTTCTGTTTGCGTATCCGCCGCATTGTTTCCGTTTTTTCAGCCGTTCTTTCAGATATTCCCCGCTTTTTTTTTCATTGTCGATATTGTGCGAGCTAGCGTGCTTTCCGTTTCAACAATTGTCCTGTAACAATCGCCTGAAAGCCGTTGAAACGTGGACATTGCAAAGTGAGAGTGCTAGAAAATTTCCCAAGAGTGAAGTTTTGCGGTTCGCTCTTGTTCTAGCAATTAAGTTTCAAAAAGGAAACGTTTCGTTTGGGAAAAATAATACGTATTTTATTTATTTATTTGATGAGCCGGTCATCGACAGGTATATATTGACATATTGGAATACATATGTCATTGAAGGATCGGCGTATATATACCATATATACGTCATTTAAATTTTGACATATATATGTATCCGCCATTAGTGGTTCGATGAATATATCATGACATACGTCATTGGTGGATTGACACATATACAATATATACATTATACGTCATTGAGATATTGACATATATATGTCATACGTCATTGGTGGATTGACATATATACCATATATACGTCATTCGTAATTGAGATATTATCATATATACGGCGAATGTTATTGGTGAATTGAAATATATACCATATATACATTATAACTTATACGTCACTGAAATATTGACATAAATATACCATAGGTTATTGATGGACTGACATATATACTATATATACATCATATGTCACAGAAATATTGACATAAATTTGTTATACATCATTGCCAGATTGACATATACATTACCGACCATATATATGTATGCCTGCCTTCATTTTTTCAATATATTGTTTCTTAATAATTTTTTCACTCAAAATATCTTTCAAATACATGATCAAAAGGGACAGTAAATATTTTCATAATTTCTTAATAAGGATGGAACTAGTTTAGAAAAAAATCCATCTTTTGTTTTAATGCACTATTTTTCGTTTCAGTTAACCGAAATCTTTCATTATTTTATTATAGTTAATTCCTCTACAACGTTCCCGCTATATATCATTCAAATGCATTCAAATTATAAAAACAAACAGTAAATACGTAAAAATTTCCGAAAAAAAAAATTAAAATAGAAAAACCATAAGCCCCTAAAATGTGGAATCTATCTTGAAGTTATAGAGAGAGTTTTCTGTATTTACTATTTTAAGGCATGATATTTAATCCAAAAATATATTAGATGTTTATTTTACCTTTAGTTTTCAAACGGAAATCAGCACTAATGAATTTCCAACCATAACACGACACACGGATCAATTCAATCAAAAAACAAACACCATAGATATCCTCGAAAGGAGGGCCCTCAACGGAGCTCGACATTTTCCGGAAAATTGAGAAAAGCGCTCTTTCGAACAGGTCGCGGAAAATTTCACCTCAATTAATTAAAAGTGAACGCAATCTCTCACTGCCGAGATTTTAATTTGATAAACTCGAAATCTCTCAACTCTAATTGCATTATATTTTCGTGTGTGTGTATATGAATATGTATATACAAGCGCTCGAACTCATATTCAGATGCTTCGACTTTTGAACTTCTGTAATTATACTCGGAGTGGAAATATGAAGTGCAGTTTTGTTAAAGGTGAGAATAATAAGGGTGAATCTCTATAGTGAGCGTGTGTCGTGAGTCAAGGGGTTGCTTTAATTGCGGACAAAATATAATATAAAATAATGTATAATGTGAGATTTCCATAAACTATATAAGCTGTAATGAAATGAAAATGAAGAAATTATGTATTTTTCAAACTTTTCAGTCTTTCAATAAATAATGCATATAATATTTGTTTTATGAATAAATTATTTATCATAAAAGTAAGAATAATCAATAAATAATATTTTCGTACTATTATTATATCTGAGATATATACAAAAATTTAAATCTTCTCTCCTTAAATTGTGACTAATTCAAACAATACCTAAAATACTTAGGTCATTAATTTTTTTTTAATAGTGTATACATTAATTATACATACGCTTGATAAAATAAAATATTCAAACACGAACGATTACGAGTACAAAGTATTATATTATGTGAAAAATGTCGCAACACCATATATTATTTATAATATTTATTTAAAGCCCCTAGGGCTTGATCTACGGAAATGAATTGTTTATTTTTTGTTCGGGTCATAAATCGCCATAAAGATAATCCGACGATTTCGGCAAGAGAGGTTTTTGTTTTATTTTCATTTCAGGTAATTTTTTTGTGGCTTTTCGGTAATTTTGATAAACGACTCGCAATTGTTATTTATTTGAAGTTTGAAGAGCTTTTCCATTTCATTTTATTTTTCGCGGTTTATTTCACGAAAAACAAAACACACTGAATACATATTCCGATCGTATGAAGCTTTTGCAAAAAAAAAATGCATTCATCAAAATAACAATTACGCCGAAACACAAACATTACACATTCACAACCCGCACTCGAATCAGAAAACAATTTGAACCGAAACGAAAATGAAAATCCCGAAACGGAAAATTGTGGAAAAATCGTCGTCGTTGCATACGGCCAGTGTCGCTTTTCCCACGAGTTTTATTATACGAAATACGACCCGCACAGTACGCCCTTTGTGCCCTTGCAAACAATGTTTGAAAAAAAAAATTATATCGCATTCATGCAGTGGGAATATGTACGAAAGTGAAAACGTATTTATTCTTCTGTACCTTTGTGCCGATGAAGATTTTATCGGGGAACGTTCGTGTCGGCCGTTTAATCACGCAATCCGAACTCGTGAGTTTGTTTCGTGTAAAAAAATTAAGAAAAAAAACAACACAATTTTATGTTTTGAAATTTTAATTTTATCGATTTGAGCCGGTTGCGTTTTAAAAAAATGTGAAAAAAATCCATTTTTGAAAAAAAATAGTTTTTGGGTGGAAAATGTGTG
The DNA here is from genome assembly GCA_028571205.2 of Hydropsyche betteni. Taxonomy (NCBI): domain Eukaryota; kingdom Metazoa; phylum Arthropoda; class Insecta; order Trichoptera; family Hydropsychidae; genus Hydropsyche; species Hydropsyche betteni. The sequence goes on along the minus strand of JAOXNN020000028.1, from coordinate 1,570,383 downwards.
ATGCTCTCGTGCGAGTTTGTGTCAAAAACCAAGTACTGAAGTCCCGCGTATTTAATGAGTTTTTGACCAGAGGTTTTGTATGAGAAAATACATAAATTAAGTAAAGTTGTATGGAAGTGTGGAGGTAAGATATCAAATAATTAAGGAACCAAATGAGGAAGTATAGAAGTAAGGAACGAAATAAGGAAGTGAGGCAATAAAGAAATGAGGAGATGATGATGTGAGGAAGTTGAGAAGTGTGAAAGCGAAGAAGCAAAGAAGTGAAAAGTGAAGAATTAAAAGGAGTGGAAATGAAGAAACGAGAAAGTGAAAAAGTGAGGAAATGAAGAGGTGAAGAAATGAGGAAGTGAAAAAGTGAGAAATCGAAGAAGCAAAGAATTGAAAGGAGTGGAAATGAGGAAACGAGAAAGTGAGAAAGGGAAGAAACGAAGAGGTGAAGAAATGAGGAAGTGAAAAAGTGAGGAAGTGAGAAAGTGAAAAAGTGAGAAATCGAAGAAGCAAAGAAGTGAAAAGTAAAGAATTGAAAGGAGTGAAATGAGAAATTGAGAAAGTGAGGAAGTGAAGAGGTGAAGAAATGACGCAGTGAAAAAGTTGCGAAGCATAAAAATGAAGAAGTGAAAAAGGACAAAAGTAAAGAAGCGAAAATGGAGGAAATGAGTAAAGGAATGAAAAAGTAAGGAAATAAAGAAGAAAAGAAGTCTTATGCCGGTGTAGACATTTCACTTTAAAAGATAAAATAATGCGTTTAGTTTTCATTTTGAAATTCAAGAACGACCAAAATTAATTAAGGAAAAATTTCATCCAAAAAATATTAACATAAGATCATAACGTCTTAAAATATTGTAATACGCAAAAAAAACAACTTAAAACATATTGGAAATACGAAAAAAAATCGACTGTACTTTCAATCACACGCACGAATGAGTATTGGGTGGATAGTAAATCGCGTTTAATAGCTGACATCTTATTTTATTTACAATTAAAGTCGTAAAACTCTTTCGTATTGGCCATTGTTACAACCTTTATAAGTCGTTCTAAAAAAATATATCTAAATAAAATATTCGAATGGCAAAACGATAATGTCAAAATACACGCGGATCAGAATATTTTCCATGTATGGAAAAATATGACTTGGAAAAATAAAAATGAATGAAATTTTCATAAGAGATTTGAAAAATATGTGAATGCTATCCGATCGCACAGAAAATCCGGATCACTGTCTCGTACTTTCCAGATCCCATTAAATATTTCTCGTATACGAAAAACATGCGATAATAAAATACGACTCCGTTTTTGAATCCGACCGTTAAAGAAAGCGAGCAATAAAATAAAAATGAAAAATATCATAAAAATTGTCTAATCGTCCGTTGTGAGGCTCAATCTTTTTGTATTACAATTCAATATTTTTTTTTTTGAAATGCCTTGAATATTCTATTCGATTCCGTCTGATATTTTACAAAATATGAAAAAAAATTGAATACGATGCTTCTTAGCGTGTTGAAAAATATAATTCTAAATTCGTCTACGACCACAATACTGGTTTTGAATTCAAATTTAACCGTTTATAAATCAAATTTAATATTTTTTAATCCATTTGTTGAATTTGATTTAGAGTATAAAATCTATACCATAATTACAATCATACTTACACAAAAACCATATTTATCTAAAAATTATTTCTAATCACCCCTAAACTAACCTTAAATTCAACTTCACCGACAAATTTATTTTCAAACTCATTCCTACACCCAAAAATGTCTTCACTCCAAAACTATTTTGAACTTCCCTTAAACTATTCTTAAATCTACCATTCCTCATTCCCATACTTTATATCATTTATAAATTAAATTCTAGCAGATATATATAATATGAAACATTAACATTTCGCAACGTTATGGTCTTTCTACACCATAGGAAGTATATCTAAAAGCTTTCTTCATGACTTAGATTTGTGACCATCTTATAATTTTCCTTCTATATTTCAGTGATGTTCAATTTTTACATATCTTATTAAGTCTTTACATAGAGTGGGTAGCATCGAATTTTTTTTTTTAATATAAAAATCATTAAATCCGTCAAGTAAATCGAAAATCATATCTTAAATGATATGGAACAGGTTTAAAGTCGAAGCTCGAACGTATTTCGGTCACAAAGACTTTCCCAGCAGCAAATCGAGCGCGAAAATTTTCACACGCGAGCGAATTTTCCGCGTCGCTTCGGAAAACTCGCGAGAGCGCATTTCCACTCGTATAATTGACTTCTAAATCTTCTTATCGAACTATCTATTATATGTGAGAGCTGCGAATGCGTGGGTGCCTCCGTCGATTATCGCATTCGAGGAATTTTCCGACGATTTTCCCGAAAAGGACACGCCGATTGGGGAAAATCGAACTGACGCGATAACGCGCAAAGCGACTTTTAACGCTTCCAAATCCGATGTTATTTTTCCGTTTTGATAAACCTGTTTTTGGCTAGAGACAAATTCCGGAAAAATTCGGATCGTCGCGAAATTTTCACGGTTTACGATGCGGATAATTGAAAAACTCAAATCCGGCCTCCACTTTACTTCCGAATTACATTCGAAGAACAAACATTCGTCGAAATGAGCGCGACGAAAATGGAAAGCACATATTAAAAGGCGGAATTTTACGACTGGCAAGTTTTCCCATTATTCAGCGGACATGTCGTGCATGAAAGTAAAGTTTTTCCGAATGTGCCGCGAAATAATATGTATATATTTTATAGTAAGAATAACGCGTAATAAATTCGCAAAAGTAACGGCACGCTTCATATTTTGTATTTACGATACGAATGCACGATATTTTGTTATATAATGTTCAGCTGAAAGTGACGATGGTTTTAGTGGGAGAAATTCGGTATGTTTATGTTATTATAGCTATTATATTATGTGGTTTGTTTTATCGCTGTTCATATAATAGATTATGTAAACATTCGTTGATTTTCGTGGTAGATACGATCAGTAAAATCAATATATAGATAGAAAATGATAATTGAGATCAATAAAAATATATCGAAAGGAATGATTCTTTCTGAAAATACAATATTGATTATGATAATATTTTAAATTGTACTTTTATACTCCAAATTCAACCTCATATGAAGCGTTTACCTTATATTAAGTCCTTTTTATAACATTCAGGACATTAATTTTGTATATATAACCGTATACAAATTAAATTGAAACATTGCGAGTTTATTTTTTCATTTTTCAATTTTTTGTGATTTTATGGAAATATAAAGAAAAGTTAATTACATAAACGTGTGATTTATTTTCAGATTGATTTATTCAAAATATGAATAATTATGTATGTGAAAATTACTAACTGATTTTATTGATTCAAATCGAAGAATAGGTTGTATTTTATTAATTAAAAATTATCGTATGTTTTTTCATAAATTTTTTATGGTTAAATTTTAGTTGTATAAGGTTTAATTTGAGGATTGAAGTTGATTTGAAGAAGACTTAATTTGATTTGTATAAGGTCAAATTAGAAATGTAAAAGTTGTATATAGTGATCGAAGTTTATCGATATTCAAAACAATCAAAAAACAAACTGAAAACCCAATCATATTCAAAACGATTCAAAATATAAATTCTTCATAAACCAAATACAAAACGTACAATTCACACAATCGCATCCCGAGCAATAAAAAAACAATCATCGACACAAACGAAAAAAATCTGTTTTCCCCTTTCATTCAAACAATCTATAATCCCGTAAAACCATCCGAACACCGACATAAATAAGGAACGCCTTTTTTGCGTCTACCCCACGGTGATTTTTCACGTCTACTTTTTCCTGAAAAAAAAAGAAAAACCAACTCAAAACGACTTCATACAACAGAAGCATCGATCAGTGAACGGACCGAGTGCTTTCGATGGCCCTTCCTCGTTCATTCTGTTTTTTATATGCTCGATTATTATATTTTGTATTACAGTAGAACCTCGATTATTTTGGCTAAGCTGGGATTGAGTCGAATCCAGATAATCGAAACAAGAAAAAAAAAACATATTGTATAAAAATTATGAATTTTTCAGAAATTATTTATATTATAGAAATTTTTGATGTTCATAATTATGCATATAAACTTTAGGTTTTTTTTAATGTATTTGCAGTCTATTAATTTTTTATCATTTTTAGTTATTTTATCCGATAAAAATTTGTGGAAATAGCAAAAAAACGCGTATTGATTGGTTCCCAAGATAATATAATATTTATTAAAGTCATAATTTTAACGCCATCTATGAAAAGTTTTTTTAACTCCAAATTTTTTAAACATAGGAATTGTTTTATATTGTATATTTCGCACTTCATGTATATTATTATTCCATATATATTTGTCCTAACCTAATCTTATCTAACCCAACCCTTAATTTCAATCAAAATAAATAAATCTAATCTAAAGATTAATTAGTTAATCATATTTATTAATTAGATTAACTAATTAGTTTGATTTAAGCCCAAATTTTTTATACTAGCACAATGAGAATTTTTTTTATGAGCCCCACCGAATAAGTAAACCTAACCCAACTAAAAATTACGAAACCCAACTTATCCCTCACCAATGCATATTTATGACCGTTCCAAATATAATATATATGGACTGAAATACACCTGGACTATGATATATAAAATAATTTTATTTGAAAATAAATTATGTTCCCATTGCTTTATAACTTTATCAATTTATTTCCGGACAGGTTTTAGTTTGATCATCCTCATAATTGACTCTGATATTAGTCAGTACAGTAAACCCCCCTATAACATCAAGATAGATTTCACGTTATAGGAGGACAAGATTTTTAAATTTTATTTATTTTTTTTTTTTTGTCATTTTTACGTGTTAACTGCTTGTTTCAAGTACATTTGAATTTGAATGCATTTGAACGATTTAGGGGAAACATCATGGGGAAGGGGATTTACTGTATAATTTTGTTATAATACATACTTATAAACTTTTCTACGCGTATTATTTAAAAAAAATCATAAAATCTGCTATTTTTGATCAACCAATCGAAAATAGGGATAATAACAGAGGATCTGCTGTGTATATTGAAACATATTGATTCAGAAAAAATCGCCACGAATTGAATCGTCATGCAATATAATAATGATGTATATAAAATATTTTCCCGATAAGGCAAAGATTGGGCGCTTAATCAACGAATTTACGAGCCCATAAAGAAGTGGATAATGGGTGGCTTATCGAAATCTATATAATATTGTTTATTGTTCTTCTTTCGATTCGATCCTTTGCTCTATTGGATCCAATCAATATTTATGTCCCGGATATTGTTATGTATGGGAGAGGAGACTCGGCAGATTCCGTTGTTCGTTTGGATATGAAAAAATATGGTTTTATTTTTGGATTCGGTTCAATTTGAGGTTAATTGGATTGTTAATCGTTTCGTTTAATTTTCTCCGGTAAATTTAATTTGTTTCGGTTACCTTATATAATTTTGAAATGAAATTGGATGTATATTCGATGGAATTTGATTATATAACGAAAGTTATTTGATATTTGGTACGTTTTTTTAATTTTTGAAAAAGGCTCAATTTGAATGGATTGTCGCTGAAGCGATTTTGGTAACACTTTATTCGGAAAAATTGAATTACCTAAAAATACTTTTTAATCAAAGTTTTAATCCTCGCGCAATAGAAAGCTTTCAGGATTATATTATAATACGAGCGAGGTAATGGCACTTTTCAGCTTTCGAGAACATTACCTCATATTCAAATATATATCATAGTATGTTGTGTCCTAGTTGGAAAATTTTAATATTTTTCCTACTTATTCGAGATGAATATATATTTTTAAAATTTACGTACAATGTATTTTATATTATATTATATTTAGGTTTGTTAATATTGAATTTTTTTAATTCTACTCATTAATTTTCATTAAAATAGTTAAATTTGTTATCAGTAAAGAAATAATGTATAAAATATAGATACACATAAAATCAAACAATTTTTTCCGAATTTGAATGCTACATTTATAATGAAAAATCTATGTAATATAACATGTCACAGTCTATATATATTTGGATCATCAATATATACAGATTGTTGGAGGTTAAGTTGGGGTAGATTTTTTCGGCAATTTCATTTATTTTGATCAAATATTGGAGTTTGGTTATAGATTAGATTCGATTGGGTCAAATATATATAGACTAAATATATAATGTATGGACTGAGACACAACTTTTTAATGCAATTATTATGTTTTAATTTATTTAAATAATATTAGAGCTTCGATATTTTGATAGGATCGTACATGCATGAATAAAACGTTTTATTTTATGATAATTGCAAAATTTTTATAATACGTTTTTTTTTCAAAAACTCCACGTCAGGTTTTTCTATGAAAACAAATAGAAAAAAATACGAAAACTCATGCATATTAATATGGAAATATCTCAGTATGACCATATTTTCATTTATGCGTTGAACGGGAAAATTGTGCTGGAAAACTACAATATAAAATACGCTAGAAATTTTTTTAATCATTTCGGATTCATTTCAAAATTTATAAAATTGTTTTTACTCATGAATATGAAAAATGTCATCAACCCATTTCAACATTCTAAAAACCAGCTAAAGACTAAAAATATTCAAAAAAAATAAGAATCCCCTCGTTTATGAATAGGCAAAAAAAATTTATCTTCGAGGCCGCATTTCTATAATCTAACACGACCTTTTCAAGAAAGATCAATTGCGAATAACTCAAAAATATACACAAATGTATACCAATCGTGTTCAAAACTTTTATACACATCATCCAACACATTATTCAATCATAGATTAACATTTGATCGAACACACAACCCATTATATTATAATTATAATTGTATTTTGCGATCGCAAACAATCGACGTCCACCTCAAGACGCCATTGTTCACACAAATCTCCCGATTGTTTGCAGATTGTTCTCGTGTCTGCGATTTCTATTATTGCATTAAACGATCTCTGTTCAGCGTTATATCGAATCAATTATAAACAAGTCATTTTATATATTGTATATTATTTTTTTCGTGTAATCCGACGGTTTGATTTCAGCGCTTTTCTTGCCTGATCGAACGGTTTGATTTTAGCGCCTTTCGTGGAAAATCGAACGGTTTAATTTTTGGGTTTTTCAAGATTATTTTTATGTTTTTGATTTTTATTGTTGCATTAAATAATTTTGGATCAATTATAAACAAAGTGATCTCGTTTTATATATTATATTATATATTATTTTGTTGCTTAATTTAATGGTTTAGTTTCAGCGCCTTTTACGCTGAATCCAACGGTTCAAGTTTCGGGTCTTTTCAGATTGTTTGTGATTATTGCGCCCAACAATTTTTATTAAAAACAAACTGAATTCACTTTTTTTAATTTTTTTGTTAGTTTAAAGGTTAAATTTGGACCTTTGAGATTGAGTCGAATGGTTTGATTTTTGAGCCTTAAACACCGAATCAGACAGTTCATATTTCGGGCCTTTCAAGATTGTTCTAATATTTACGATTTCTATTATTTTATTAAAAAACCTCTGTTCTAATATTTCATTAAATTGTTTATAAACAAACCGAACTCCTCTATACATTATTTATATATATTTTTTCTACAAATCTAGCGCTTTAATTTTAGCACCTTTAACGGTCTGATTTTCGGATATTTCCAGATTTTCCTCATGTCTCCTATTTTTATGATTACATCAAATGATCTTTGTCCAATATTATAAAAAATCATTTTTAAACTAACCAAATTTACTCTAAACATTATTTTTTCACCGAATCTAACAATTCAATTTCAGCGCCTTTTGCGCCCATTCGAACGGTTCGATTTTCAGGCTCTTCCATAATTTTTTAGTCTCTACTATTTCTATTATTGTATTAATTGATCTCTGTACTAAATTATATTGAAGAATTTATAAAGTAACCTAACCCAGTCTGCATATTATTTTTTCACCGAATCTAACAGTTCAATTTCAGCGTATTTAGCGCCTAATCGAACGGTTCGATTTTCGGGCCCTTCGCGCCCAAAGCGGCCATTATGAAAAATGGCGTCCGGACGATAAATCCGTTCCGACGATGGCCAAGAACTCGATTTAAACGAAGAAAGAAGTGTTTTTCATTAAAACTCGGCGGACAAACAAAAGAACAGAGAGAACAATAAAAATTAATCTAGCGTAAACGGGTACGAGTCCTTCGCGGAAAAGCGCTTTTTTACAACTGTGATTAAAAATTGTTACAATTTTTCATATTAAATGCGTAATTATGATGTAGAAATCAAGGTCGTTGTGATATATATATTTTTCATTGCAAAAAACAGGTCGATGTTGCGTATATTGGGTAAAGATTAGATCTTTCATGGTTTGATGTTTTCTTTACTGCTTCGATCAGATTTATATGTCAATTTCCTGGTCGTAATATGTAGCTGTTATGATCCCATAACTGTCATTATTCCGCACATTATTAGTAGGAACATATATTAAAAAAGTAGTAATCGTTTTAATATAAAAATATTATTTTTTTCAATAGATAAATTAATTTGCCGTACTGATTGTGGGATAATATTGTTAATATTTATGTTAAAAAAGTTATTTCGGAAAATGAAATAAATTTATTTTATTTTATTTGGGTTCGAAAATGAATCGAAATATGAAGCGAGTTATTTAAAAAATATATTGTATTTAAAATTTCGGAAAATAATTTTAAAATAATATACTTAATTGGATTTTATGCGAAAAGCTCATTTAAATTTTGATGAAATTTTTATTTTTGAATTATTTGAACAATATTCTTTATATTTATGGCTCTGTAGTAAAATATGTTTTCGAAAATTGCAAAAATGGTTTTATTCAATTTTTTCGATTTCCAAACTGAGGAAATTTCATTACACACAAATATCGATTAATCTCAATAAAAATGATCCTTAATTATCCTAAAAAATCCTAAGCGTATATTTAGGCATTCATAATAATGTATTTTCGAATATTCACACTCACTATGGAAATTACCCTTGACCTCTATAATAATCGTAAGTTAATACTTACGATTATTATGGAGACTAAGGGTAACATAATATAATATATTATGTATATATCTTATGAGACAAAAATAATGCTATAAACTGGAATGCAATAAAAATATACATTCTTTCATTTTCGCTTGTTTCTTATGCTTAGGGTTAAGCTCTATATTGTGCATAAATATGAACACTTCCATACATCACAAAACCGTCACTTTAAGTAAAACTGTTTCAGACTCATCATATCGGTTTTATATGTATAATAAGTTAATTATTATTGGATGTCAATTATCGGCCCGGCTAAAATCTCATGAAACATCAAATTAAGAAACTTCGTATGCTCATGAAACTTCATGCTCTTGACGGTTGACGCGCTGTGGATCAGTTTGACAGCTGTCAATTTGACAGTTGTCAGTTCGAATTCGAGATCTTACGAACGTATTTTCAAAACTATCGACGCTTTTCTTCACGACCACTTTTTGCGCCACCTGGTTCCGATGGGGGGTCAAAATCAGCCAAAAGTATTAATAATTATTGATTTGTTGGAGGTTAACCGCAAATTACAACTGTCAAGCGCGACACAACATATCGGAGCAAGGCTACCAACTGAATAAGATGATGGGCCACGCTATTCTAACCCATTACCTCCCGCTGTGCTCACATGGGTACACTTGTTAAAGGCGTGATTTCATGTTTTCCTATAATGATTATCTTGGAAGTAGTTACTCATTTCAACAATAGATGGTATCAGTAATCTACGGAAACAGTCAATATGGCGGAAATGAAATGATAATTGTCATTATTGTCAGCTTGTTTTTTTTTTGTCGTGTACTCATGTGAGTACAGTGGGAGGTAATGGGTTAATTAAGAAATTTTACCATGCTAGCGAAAAATTGACAAAGATACAAGACCAATCAATGTTGCCAACTCACTTTTATATAAAAACAGTACGTCAAAGCCATATTTCACCGAAAATAGATCTAATTTTTCAAATTGCGTTCGTACAAAACAAAATTTAGAATTTAAAAAAAATCGAATATCAAAATCGCCTTTCTCCAAATTGTCCCAACACCAATCGATCCTTATACCGCTCCGCGCATTCGACCCATCAAAATTCACACCCAAAACAAAAACCATTATCACGAAATCATCCAAACGAACCACACGATCAGCCTCCGTTTAAACAAAACATTTCTTTAATTGAATCCGATCGCAATCTCGCACGCACTCGAAACTTCCGAGCTCGCATTAAGCCCCGGCACGTACACAAACATTCCCGGAACAAAAGGCGAACTCCGACAATGCACCGGAACGCGGTGCCAGCCGAAACCATGCGGGGGCCCGTAAATTCGGAAAGCCGGGCTAATCCGGGCGAAGCCGGGCGCCGTCACGATATCGGCTGCCGCGAATATTCCGTGCTTATCGTCGTGTCGGCGAATCGGCATATCGGTCGGGTTTCGGACCGGGATGGATCTCGTTAGCAACTTTCTTGGGGAACTATTCCAATTTGGGTGGAGTGGGCGGCTGATCGTGGGCGGAGGTTGTTCGCGGAAATCGGCGGGCGGTTTGTGATTTGGGGGTTTTTCGGGGGTTGGAATGCGAGTTTTTGTAGTGAGTTGATGATGGGTGTTGTGCAATTGAAAATTGATTGTCGTTTGATGTCGTCCCCTGTATATAATAGCGGATTTCTGTCTGTCTGTTCGTCACGATGACGCTCGCGACTTTAAAATGATCGATCTGTAGATACGATTATTTTTTGCTTCTATAAAATTATTCTTCATGCGTATATGGTCTTTATGCGCATATACTTAATGTCTATAATATCATGCGTATGAATTTGTCTCTATTTACTTATGCAATACGTCGATTATTACGCAGTGGAAAAAATATTTGAATATCCTATACATGTATTATATATAATCACTGATGACAGATGTCTGTGTCAATAACAAATGAACTGGTTTTATTTATTAAATATTAAATATATTCAAATCGAGTACGG
>JAOXNN020000028.1:1508695-1531313 GCA_028571205.2 Hydropsyche betteni | reverse complement strand
CAATCAATATTTTAAGTCTTGTTCGTTACGTACAAGGATCTAAAGTTTTTCATATTACAAAAATGCAATATTTGAATCTCACTTCTAAAAAATATTTTATTTTAAAGTTACATCAACTTTTTTTCATTTGTAAGGTGAGAACGTTGGGCAACGGTAACGCACAAATGTAACGCAAAGAATTAAATTTTTTACACTTCAAATTCAACCATCGGAGAATATAATATTATTGATACCGTTATCGTAGCAATCAATGAAATATTTATGAAGTTTAAAAGATTGAATTTGAAATGTAAAATTGTATATGGATTAGAATTGGGTGTAAGATGTGTTAGAAGATGATTTTAAGGGAAGATAGATTTTTAATAGTTTCGAATATAATATAATATATATTCTTTTCTATTGTATAATAAATTATTTCGAATATTCTAACTTATCTTCAAACCTAAAAAATTAATTATTTAACCCCTTAATATTGATATTACTATTATTTTTATAATAACATTTCTTCAAATGACTATTAGAAATATAACTTCTAACTGTTCTTTTTTATACATATATCTATTTTATACACATTCCTATTTATTTATATAACTATCGATCATTTGAAGCGTACTTTCGTATTCAATACGTTTCGTTTCCACATTGAACTGAACCCGCAAACCGCGTTTTCCGAATTTCAAATTGAACCTCCTGATTTAGACTATTCACACTAAATTTCAACTTCGAACACGTGTAAAGGTTTCCAATGGCGATCTCTGTTTTGTGCACACTCGAACAGTTAAATGGGCTTTTACGAAACACATTTATATATTATATTTTGTGTCTTTGTTCAAAATTTTCGGTTCCATTCGTCTTATTCACATTTTAAGCGATGAACCGAGCGAATCCTTTCAGTTTAATATAATTTCGCGAGATTTAATATATTTCTACATCTTCGTTTTATAAAATGAAAAACGAGTATATAAAAATCTGATAGCGTGTTATTATAATATATATTTTGATATTATAAAGTTTTCAGTAAATATAATTTTATGCTAAGACTATGCTTCTTATCAATACTTTGACTAGTGTTATTAGTCAAAACCTAATCTGTCTCATCAATTCATAAGTTCTTATCCTGCAGTGGGTAACTAATAAGTTACTAATGATGATAATAATAATGACAATGGCAAAAACTGTGAAGTTTATGTAAAAATAAAATTTAGAAATTTCAAGTACGCTTTAACTTCAGTGTGAGCATACAATAACCCGAAAATGTAAATACTAACGTATTTATGCTCACGCTCACGCTCAAACTCATGTTCACGCTCAAACTCATACTCACGCTCAAACTCACGTTCACGCTCAAACTCACCTTACGCTCAAACTCACGCTTACGCTCAAACTCACGCTCACGCTCAAACTCACACTCACGCTCAAACTTACGTTCACGCTCACGGTCAGACTCACGTTCATGCTCAAACTTACGCTTACGCTTATATTCACACTCATGCTCAAACTTACGCTCACGCTCACGGTCAGACTCACGTTCATACTCAAACTTACGCTTACGCTCACATTCACACTCACGCTCACTTTCACTCTCACGCTTACGTTTACGCTTCTAAAGAGCGTCACCCTTACTTAATATACTAAAAAAATTAAAACAAAAATATGATTTATTTAAAGAACCAGAATCATTCAAAAATTTAACAACCTCACTTCATTTCACTACTCAATTTATATCAAATATTTAATTAAAAACACTAAAATATTAAAACAAACACATTCGAAAATGATCGAATACACACACACACATACCACGTGAGGTTCTCTAGCGAACTAGTTAACTCATAACACAATTTATTCACGGGCTTAACCCGCACACGGTTAGTTAATTAAACGCTCGACACACATTCGATTACATAATAATATGCATACGTCAAGACGAGCTTTCGTCTCGAGCGAATGACGCACAAGTGGCGCCACTTTATGTAGCGGCGAACACGCGCACTAATGTACCGCGCTTTTGTCGATTGATTGTAAAGTTTTCAATCAAGGTTCACTTAACGGCACAATACCGTGTGTATTATATGTCATAGTGTAAATGTATCAGTAGTGAAAGTATATTTTTGCTGATTATGAAAAAGATTGAATTGGGTTTAGTTTTTTTTCGATATAGTGATTATATAAAAAAATGTATTTCAATGAGAAAATCTTTATTTCTATGCAAAGTCTTTATAGTGAAAATACACTTTGAATGTCAATTTCAAGGAATCTACAAGGAAGCTACAGAAATAAATATTCTCTTTTTGAATTACACTTTATCTGAATTTTAAGACTTCGTTAAAAAAACCCTGCAAAACCTTTTTTATAAAGAATATGATATACTTTCAATATTACACATACATCATAAGCGTTCGAATATGAGCTTTAAATTGTATTTAATATAGTGTTATATTAGCTTGGCAATGTTCACATTTATCATATCGACAATGAAACACGATATTACATTATATGGAGTATGGTTTTAAGGCTATATTTGAATACCTAGTCACGATGTCTATGGTATTGTTACGATGTGGTTACGGCATAGTTAATGTGATTACATGTTATTTGTGATAGAATTAAGTGATGTATTCTATGCTTTTCAATCATACACAAAAAAAAATATTTTAATCTCGTTTACAACTTTATTACTATACAATACTTTGTGATGATGAAGCGCGCTCGCTTTTTTCGGAAACTTTTCAATTTTTTTCATTCCTTTTCCATCGTTCGCCATTTTTTTTTCGTTCCGCTGAATAATCTCCTTTTAAATATTGTTCTTTTGAGTTCGCCTCGATTTGCTCTCGATTCTCATTCCAACAAAGCGAATAGAATCCTTTTCAATTGAAAAGCGTTGCTAGATGTTTCGGTGCGTAATCCGATTATTTTGTGCGTAGAAGGATTTTTCCCCCTCCAAAGGTTTCAACGTGTTTTAATTATAATTCATTTGAACGCGTGAGAATGAATACATTGATGAAATGTATATTTATGAATTTAATATACTTAAAAGTGAGCATGAAAAAAAAATGTATACATATAATAAAATATTGTCAGTGAATCTGTATTTTTGTTATAATAATAGTTTTGTTTAAGTTTTTTATAGTAAAAATACAGATTCACTGATTGTACAGATTTCCTGTAATATTCGATTATGTTACATATAAAAATACATATGAATTTGTATATATATAAAATATGCATATTAACATACATACATATATGTATATGAAACATATACGAATACATACGTGGCAATTGAATCATGAGATACGCTTACGCTCACCGTAGAGTCTCACCCTTGTCGACTTATATATTCAAAGAATTAAGTTTCAAATAAACAAAACAATAAATTCGTATACGTGTGAGGACATTTCCTTTGAATTAAGCGAATTGTACGTTCGCACAAACAAAAATATTTTTCGTACAAAAACACTCATCTACGACGATTTTCCGCGACGACAAACACTTTTATACGCTTTTCCGATACATCATGGTTTTCCGGATCGAGTTTTATTACGGCATTGTTTTCCCGCGCAGCTGACGATTTGAAAAAGCGAAAACACTGCCGAGGACATAAAAAAAATAAACTTTTCCAATTAAGCCTCGCGCGACCTCTGCTAATACGGAAAATTTCCTTTGCAGATTTTCACAACGGTTTTCCGCGTCAATTTCCTGCGAACTTCGAAGGCTTCGGGAATTTCCTCGTTTTTTTCTTCCATTAAAGATTTCTGATATATTTTTTATATTTTCGTGGTGGGGGGGGGGGCGTTTAAGACGAACGGTATCTTCATCTTTTGAAGATATCCGAAAACCGTAAACCTTCCCTTCGGCCGAGGCGAGATTTACGATCGAAAAGTTTTCGTGCAGATTTTCCGACGTTTTCCCATTTTCTTTTTTCCGCCGCGGAATTTTCGTTTCTTTCATATGCGTGTTTGTATTATGAATGTTATGTATGAGGCGGATTCGTGAATCGTACATGAAATGTCTAGGAGAAAAAAATGTTGGGATTTGTGAGAGGTTAATTTTTCATTTTTCTCCTTGAAATGTTGCGTTCGATTCGTTTGCCTTTTCGCAATTTATTTTCGGTTTTTTCCTCGATGCATTTATAAATATCAATGAGAAACGTTTACGATGTCGAAATTCACTTTTTAAATATAAATTTTAAAACACGTTTTCAAAATCGTGTATATTCGTTTGAGTGACATTGCTTACGTTATTAATATATTTTTTTTAAGTAAAGAAAAAAAGCAATAGTTCAATAGTATATGTTAAGTATTATTTGCGAAATTGCTTAATTCACGTACGACGCAAAATATTTTTGCGTTGTATAGAAACAATATAATGGGATGGCGCTTTTTTTTAAACTAAACACCTTCATTATTTGAAATTTGTAGTTTTTAATTGCTTTCCTTCACCTAACAAAATTTAAGCCTTTTAGATAACAATAAAAACATAAAACTAAAAAATACTCATCTAACCTAACCATTGATACTTTCAAAGTCCGAATTTTGTTTAAAAAAAATTAACAAAGCGCCATCTCACTAAAAAAAATTCGTATAAGACGCATTTTTTTGCGTCATACGTGAACTAAGCAATCCCGCAATAGACAACTAACGCACATATACATAACGTTTATGTTTCAATCGCACATAAATATAACTTCACCTCCCACTCATAAGAAACACTTATATTTACGCTCAACATGGGGTCGCACCTTATTTTTTCAAACATATTAATTCTATTGATATATGACAACCTCACTGGTCCATAATCAAAAATTTCCATAACGAAATCGATTCGTATTCTTAGTCACATTGAAAGCCTTCACTTTACGACGTCAATACTGCGGAATACATGTCGGAATATATTCGTGCGTATATAACTGTTACTTTTATACACTTTTCGGAGAAAATTCAGTTTTGTACCTCGCAATGGCGTCTTTCAGCATACGAATGGCGGCCATTGTGAAGCGGCGGCCTCAGGGTCGCCAACGTTAGCATATTTTCGTACCTGGCGGCAAAAGGTGCTAAATCTTCGTATAAAAAATGATATATTTTATCAATTTTAATATCTGAGCCTGTTTTATTTGCATTATAGGCGCATCATTATCAAATATGACAGTTAAAGTGAAGTCTACAAAATGCTTATGGAAAGCATTAAAATTTACTTGACACGCCTTATAATCATTAGGAAAATACTAGGAAATTTTGACACGTGTACGAAAAAGGTTTGCCAACACTGCCATTCATTATAAAATATATAGAAAACGATAATTCATACGAATTCGATTAAACCACCAAACAAACGAAGCTCCGAGAGCTAAATCATCAATAGTTCGACAAAAAAACACTTTTTTCGAATAGCCGCAATCAACGTACATGATTAATATTTCAAAAAAGACAAAAATCGAAATTTCCCCTTTTCGAAAACCGATCACAATGGCCCGCCGTTCAATAACACAATTTTAAACACGCACAATAACCGCTGTACGCGCGCTTTGCATAACAATGGCCATTGCAGCGTCGATTTACGGCCATTTCCCGCTCCTCCCCCCCCCCCGCTCCCCACGCGGGAATTATCGAATCGAATAATATTATCGGGTCGTATTTATTTTCACGGGAATATTCCCCGGTTTCGGGAAAATCCGGACGCAAAGGAAGTGTCCTTGTCCGGATCCGATATGGATTTTGGGGAGATTCGGTTGATTCTGGTTTAACATTTTGTTTGGATTATTTATATCCCGAAACATATATGTATTTTAATATTTTTTGGGATTTTTAATAGAAAATAGTTCGAAAATAGTCAAGTAGAAAGTAATCTTATAATTTTATGTCATCGATGTTTAAAAAATACTTTTTAAATATTATGTCTATATGAGACCTTTGCCCAGCAGTGAACTTGAATAAGCTGCTCATGATGATGATAAATAAAACGAACATTTAATATTATATAACTTTTATTATATAGGAAATAAAAAACCAAAATTTATTTACTTTCATAATAATCACATAAAATATTAAAGTTAAATACATTCAAGGGAAAAAATTAATCAAAATATCAAAATTTATACATTGACTTGAATTTTTTTACTTTAATCTTATTGTTAAAGGTAATGATATTTATATTTTTCATCATTAAATAGGTAATTTTTTTTTTCTTTATTCCTATCTAAACAACTTTTTTATTTAAACATTAAAAAAATTATTATATTTGAAAAATATTAGATTCCACGTTTAATCCTTTTGATTTTCATACAACACAATTTCATAAACTACCTGTTGCAACTGTAATTTTATAGTTTTTTAACTGCCTTTTTATAAACGATAAATACATTTATAAATTAATAAATAATAATTCTATAAATTTTTATTCAAACTGATCCAATACTTAAAAGGATTTTTTCTCAAATTATTTCTAATACAATACACAAAATAAACATTATATAATCGAGAAAATACCTTAAATCTCTAACCATCAAAAAACCAAATATACTCAACCCAGCATCCCGGTACAAGCCGACTCTCCCCCGACATATATTTATATTTATTTATCAATTTTACGAACTGCGTAGAATATTAGGGGAAAGTGCTGCGGCTTAACATTTGAACGGTCCCAAATTGTACAAGTTATCAAAGGTCGTTATATTAGCCCTAAGTGAAATAGTTTCCATGTCGGATATTAAAGGGCCCCTGTTTATTAAGCCTTCGAATTAACCAATGCGATAAATCGACCATCGGGTTTGCTTTGTGCCATCTGATTATTATTTTTTGCGAAACTTCTATCCAGGCGTAAACATGATCCGGATATAATAATATTTTTATTTTATAGGTGGATTCAAACTAATTTTATTTAAATTAAAAAAATATATAATGTACTAGCTGACCCAATGAACTTCGTATCACCTATAATTGCTATTTGTTAGTCTCGCTAAAACTAGCTGACCATACGTCCCGTTTTTGCCTGGACTATCCCGTTTTTGTCGTGTCTTACGTTCGTCCCGTCAACAAACGGCAGATCTTCGACTCTAAATATTGGATTTTTTTCATCTTAAAATAGCGCCCATTGTACCATTGACCCGTTGTCTTCACGCCTTTTGCAAATACCGGTTCCTGATTCCCGTTCCCGATTCCCGTTCCCGATTCCCGTTTCCCGATTCCCGGTTCTCGTTGTGAACACGCATTCTGCATACACCAGTGTACTGATTGTATCAAAATTGTTGCGTTGTTGTTAAATTAATTAATTTAACTATTTTTTATTTCAAAAAAACACATTAAAAACAAAATGCTCCTGATTGTATGCAATCTACACAATATAACTGTCGGCCGGATTGCGGAGTGTGCTGTCATTTTTCATTTTTTCGTCATTTTTTAGCTTTTATTTAGGAATTTCCCTATTATTTTTCTTCATAAACCACCCCTTAGGTAAAGCGAACAAAAGAAAAAACTAAATATACAAATCGGTCAAACGGTTTTTAAGTTATAGCCAGACCAGAAACCAAACCACGATTCGTTTATATATATTATAAATATAGATTTTTGATGTATGAAATTCATTTTTTTAATGAAAAAAATCAAATTTTAAAACTTTTGAGTTGTTAAAAATGTTCTCGGGGATTTAAATTCGCACGGGTTATGCACGTTGTTAGGGTAGTTTTGATTTTTTTCCTGAAAAAAATGCTGAAAGGAACCTTAGAAAGTGTGCTCTCGAATTGAACCCTCGTTTCGTATGCAAATCTTGTAGATTTTAATTCGGTCACGCGCGTGTACGTTTTGTAAACTTTTATTCGGCTCACATAAACGTAAAGGGAAACGGACGAGATCGATATTTCGAAAAATATTTGTATTTCATTTGAATCTTCATTAAATTCATTAAATTCATTTAATATTTCATGCGAACGAATTCAATTTTTCAACATTAATTATTACTTTTACACATAGATGTCTCTAATACGTCACAATATGCTAACATTTCTTCCCTCTCATAAAAAAGTCATAATTTATCTTAACAAATTAATTTCAATTCAAATTTCTAATCATTTAAAAATATGATACTTATATCATTTGAAATAAAAAGTTTCAATTGCAATTTTTAACACCTTAAATGCTGTCGTATATCGTGGTTCGTGCGATACGCTCGGCTCCTAAAGAGTTAATTCTCAGTCTGGTTTAAGAGCCGATCGTTAATCCGCTACAAATTGAGAACCATTAAACGCCCTTTGCACAAATTTGAAATTAATTAATCGCGCGTACGCCGTACGAATATCTTATTGTGCTATTAGCCTAAATGTCTCAGAATTGACCTTTCCGCTGATATTTATAATATATTATATTTTTTGATCAATATTATTTTATTATTGATACGATTTTTTTTCGATAAAAAAAATTAAATTTTCATTTATAATTTTTTCTTAACAATAAACTATACAATAGGAAAAAACTATTGATTGGCTTAAAAAAAGGCCTGTACCTAAAAAAGAAAACAAAACAATTCATCATTTGAATTATTCATTTACCCAATGACTGTATTAAAAACGCATCAATTTTTTTTTTCATTCAGAACAAATCTTTTTTTTTTAATATAAAAAACACCTCACGCTATTTGTAAATAATACAGTTCCGTAAAATCAAATCGATACAACCCAGTTTTATTTTTTCCAACGAAACTTTGACATTTTAATCCTTACACACGGGCTTAAGTATGTCTCAAGGCCTCTTAATACTCTAAATATAGTAAATTACCGATTTGACGCTTCATAATAGATACAAATATATACTTTTTATAAATTTTATCTATTTTAATGTTTAAAATATTTTTTTATATTTTAATATATTAAATAATTCACAAAATTTATATCTATTGTAATTCGTCAATTTTTTGAAAATTAAAAAAAAATTAATCAATTAATTTTAATTAAAAATAATAGATGTCACCATAAATACAATCATATGCGAAATTTCTTCATCATCTCATAAATTATTATAGCAAAATTATTTAACATATAACTGTTTGAAAATGTCCGTTAAATCGAAGGTTTGCTTTATTCATATATAACATTCGACATTTGGGGAAGCTTTGATCGTTGCGATTACATCGATTCATTTACTGCTTATACAGACGAAAAAAAGGTGCAATTTGTTCGATTGATTCAATTTATTCGTAACAACTGTAACGTTTTGCTTTCAAATCTTTTTTAAGCACTGTTAGGGCTGTTCGATAAAAAATAAAAAAATTACGTGGCACTCTTTTGAGTTTGCAGTGAAATTTCGCATCATTAATTTTATTAAATATGCATTCAAACTTGTTTGGTTAAAATTTATAGTTGTCACTTCATTTTGAATCTGACAAATAAAACATTTCAATTTTTTTTTTTTACAAAATTCATATTACGAAACCTTTTTAAAACTCATCGTAAAACACTAATTTTAGTACTTAAATAATTGCGCTGAAATTTTTATATACAAATATTATATAATAAATTCATTATACAAGTGCACCTAAATCGTCACACACATTCTTGTTACATTCTTCGTTTCTAGGTAAACAAAATTTATCATAATTTTAATTTACCGGTAATTTGTTTACTGATTACCGATTTACCGGTAAATTACCAGTAAATTAAATCTTAATAAATAAAATCCAGAAATAGCATGAAAAATAAAAATAAAAACACCAACCTACTACCCGAAATTTTTCGAAAAAAAACCATAAACCTTCACAAACCGACATTTGTTATAACCTTTTTTCAAAAGTACTCGTAACGCAATTTTTTTATTTACCGGTAAAAATTCGAAGCTTACCAATAAATTACCGAGCTATTATTTGGGTCATTTACCAGCAATGACCTCCTTATTTCCTTCTACATAGAAATACAACTTCTAAAAATAGTTCTTGAAACTATATTATATTACACTTTCTATACTTTGTAAGAAAAAAACGTTGCGCAACGGTAACGCGCATATGTAACCTAACGCACATACACAAAAACTCCAATTTGTGAATGATATAAAGATAATTAAGAAGTTTTTGGATATGGCAATGAATTTGATGATGGTGTACGTATGAATTTCGAAATAGTTTATTTTTTATCACGATTCGCTCTACTGCCATTATAGAAGTTTCACTCTGACAATCCACAAACGTAACAACGGCTCATATTTCATAATGAGCACATCCGTTGCGACATTTATTCGATTTGTTCCCGAAACGTTAACGACTCCTATGCAATTATTATTTCCGGAATAATTGCCGGCACTAATTTGCACTCGGTTTATTCGAATTGCCGATTCGCGAAATCGAGCCGATATCCTTTGACGGAATTTACGAGCGAAATCGATTTTCTAATCGTTTGCTTTAATGGATGAGTATTTTCGGAAGTTCGTTTGTTAACGTGTTTGGTATGGTTTTGTAGATATACTTGATGATTGAATGCGAAATGTATAAAGGAATCGGGGTATATCGTATTTAGTATGGGTTTGTAGAAATGTTTGATTGAATGTGAAATTTGAGTGAATTCTATGAAAAAATGGGGCTATGTTGTATTTAGGGTGGTTATGTGGAAATTTTTGATGGTTGAATGTAAAATGTATGAAAACATGGGACAATGTTGTGAAATGTATGGAAAAATGGGGATGTTTTTTAAGGGAAATTTGCATGATGAGCATAAGAGTATATTAGATACAAACGAGAACATAATATAAAAACGTATATATAATACTTTTGTTATTTTAAAAAAAAGTTATAATTTAATCGTTTTTCGTCTTCATAAATTTTTGAAAACATCATCATCATTATCATACATATTAAACCAGTGTTTTCCAACATTATTTGTATCGTGTCCCATTTTATCGTTTTGAAAATCTCTATGGCTCCCCCCATTTAAAAAAAAATTTGAAGTTTCCTATAAAAAAATAACTGACCATTTTTCCCAAATGATCCATAATGACAGATACAACTGAATTAGTCACCTTACTCATATTTGGCTAATAGAATTGCTCAAAAAAATTTCTAAAATATTTTTTCGATACAAATATAACAATGGCGCCATCTGTTTTTGATAGCCAGGGTCGTAGTAATAAAAAAAAATTCTAAAATATATTTTTTTAAATAAAAATAGTAACGATAATTAGTGATTTGAGAATTACTCTCTGGAAAAATTCAAAATTCCCTCTTTTAGAGTAAAGACTCCACGTTAACACTATATTAGACATATTGAAAAGTTTTAAAATCAATCACATCTCCAAAACTCGAGACAAATTCCAAAATAACTACAGCCATGTTAATTAAACGATCGATTACTTTCCACGATTCGCTTTGACCTTTCAGCGAAGGCACGTGTCCCGAACAAACAAACAAACAAATAAATATCACATTTAATACATAATAATAAAATATTATATCCCGTCGAAATATTGTCGCTAATGAATCGGTATTGTTTGCGCACGAGAAAAACGGACGTCGATGAAAATCTTCCAGGGAAACTGTTTTCCTCGCTTTTCACTTATACGCTGAGTATAGTTTTCCCTCGTTTTCCTTTTTTTCGGTTTTTCCGTCGATTTATTACTTTCGGTAGCTTAATCATTTTCGCTGTGTGTTCCGCGGATGGGTTGACGGGATTGATATTAACGATGTTGCCATGTGTATTAAAATATAATATATTAATCATATTTTATTAATGTATTATTTGATGAATTATGTGCCGTTTTTTTTTTAAGTGCTCATGGGTGTTGTAGTGATTTTTTTTTAATAAATTATTCGATATTAGACGTTTAGATCAACTGAAATCACTTGGTGGGCCAAATAAAATAATCTTTGTCTTTGAAGGACCAAATATAAATATTGTTAGACGTATAATTTTAACAACTTGTAAAAATGGTTCCTTATAATATTTTTCTCATTGTAACAATTTTCCACTTCATACGCGAAAATTGATTGAAACCGCGCAACTCGAAACTCGACAAAGTTCCGCACACACATAAAGGCCCCCACAAAAGTTCGACTGGGACTTAATTAATATCGAAGTTTCGATATGCGACCGAGTTTTGTTGTGGTGTATTATGTGTGTGTGTGTGTGTGCTTTGATGTAAATGCGTTGCTTCAGATCGAAATATAAATTTGGAGGCTTTGGAGGATGGGTCCGATGTGTTGTTTGGGTTTATTGATGATTCGATGGATTTTAATATGCCATAGTAGTCCAGGGAATAAAGACAAAATAAAGGCATATTTTGGGAAAAAAATATCAATGGATTGTAGTTCTCAATAAAGTGATGTAATATGCGATTTCACGGGGGGTCAAAGGTTGCCGAAAACTGTTTTCGATGAATATCTTGTTAACTATCACTTTTACAGAATAATATTGAAAGACAAATTTTCAGCTTACGAAATTCCGATCTTGTGATATTTATTCGTAAAAATAACTACTTTGTAAATAATTCGATTAATACTGTTACTATTATTTTGTATGCAACCCTCAGTATATGAAAGCAGAAAGCTCAAAAAATTCTAAGAAAATATTATAAATTTCTTAACAAAATAATTTATTAAAAAACAATTTATTCCGATTATAAACCTCTTGAAACCTATAATAGTTTATGTGGCATTATTATCAATACTGTAAAATATCTACATGTGATTTCATAAAAATTTGAAATTCAAAATTTATAGAAACCACTCAATTTCAAATTGGCTTATTTTCAATATAAATTCTATTTAATAATAAACGAAATATAGACAACGCTTATAATCATAATAAATTTAAAAAAAAACATCACAATACAAACTTTATTAAAAACGATCGAATCTCAAAAATTATAAAAAAATATATTTTAAAAAACATGAACCCACAAAAAACCTAAAACAATTAATTAACGCAATTTTTCTCGACCCTCTGATAAAATCGACGTTCAGTATCTGTTACGGCGCGCAATTTTTCTTCCGACCGATCGAATTAATTTTCCGCTTTTCCGTTTCGCCCCGCCAATTTTCACTATCGAGATTTTCGCTTTTGTCCCTCCGAAATTTAAATTCTCCCGCGTACGATTCTGAAATTGAAGGCGAGGCCCTACAACGGCGTGAGCGCGAGCGTGAGCGTAAATATTAACGCGTTTTGTACACTGACGTTCACCACGGGGTTTGATATTAAAAAAAATTTAATTGCGAAAAAACTTTCGCGGTATTTTTATTTCGTATTTATTGAAATTATGTGTGTATATGTTATTTTACATTAATATAACATATACATATATGTTTTGAGATTTTTGTTGTTCAATCCGTTTTTTTGTATAAACAAAAGCTCGCTTTGAACTTTGTATATATATATGTTTGCTTTATTTTGAAAGTACGCACAGTTGAACTAGATTCTTCAATGGATTTCAATTAAATATATTTAAATAAACGGTGTTAATGTAAATCGATTGTGTAAATATTTATTACTTGCTAGCAACGGTTTTTTTCAGTTGTCTTCCGTTCTGAATGCGATACTGTTAATCTTGTTTAACTTTAACTAGTTTTATTCTCAATATAATTTTAAGTATAATATATTATTCAGTGACTCAAATTGAAATTTAATTTAATTATGTTTTTAGAATTACGGTTTTGTTTTTTTTTATGAACAAGTGTTGAACAAAAAAATATACAGTAAACCCCCTCCCCCTTATAACGTTCCTCCCCCTATAACGTAATTTAAAAAAAAATTCTTTCAAATGCATTTGAATCAAGCAATTAACACGTAAAAATTTTCAAAAAAAAATGAAAATATTTCATTTATTGATTTCCCTAAGTTCCCCTCTATAACGTCGAACCTATCTCGACATAATAAGAAGTTCACTGTATATTTTGGTTCAAATTCTTTATATTATAAATACAGATTCGCTGATGATACAAATTCTCTGTAACATATATAAAAATATATAGATAAATAATACAACAATTCACTTCCAATATGCAAAAGTACCATTCAAAAATTTTTCGATCAACAAAAATTGATTTTTTTTTATGACTTATCTGGAATTTGTCGCGTTCGCATTCGGAAAAGATTTCGCCTATCAACCGCCCTTTATGCGGCAGACATTTTACAATGATGCCAACTGTCAACGCTTCGGCAGACATTTGACAGCTGTGGCCATGACGCGCAATATGTCGACGTCCTCACTTTTCGCACATAACAGAAAAAATATATACACACAAACGTATCGCAAATCCGACGGAATATCCCATCGGAAATATTCCGAATAAATAATAAACGTTCCGTTTGATTGTTATACGCTTGCGGAGTCGAGCCACGTTTTTTCGAATTTGACCCGTTCACCGCTCTAAAGACGGCCATGTCCTTTGTAATTACAAATCGGAGCTCGTTCCAGTTTTGAATTTTCAAACGGATCCGCAGCCAACTCTGAATTCCGTTTCGATGATGTCTTTTTGTTGAGATTATTATTACGAATTGGGGCTTTTTGCGTGAAAATTTTCTCTTTTTATGTTTCCGGACAAAATGGAATCGTTAAATTAACATTTCTTTTTGTTTCCTATTCAACGTTCGTTCGCTTATCAGAATTTTCAGTACCCATTCAAAAGTACCTACGATTTCATATTTCTTTGTACTTAATTCATTCTTTTTCTATTTATATGTATTTAAAATATTCAATGTTAAATTTGAACTTTTAAGATGAGGCTCAAAAAGATTTATTATAATGAAAATGTATTATTAGTAAAAGTACAATTTCACGCTTTGTCTAACTTCTAACTTCTGATACTCTCTTCTAACTTACAACTTTTAATAAGCCATTCTTTTTATGATCAGCAATAACATATTTTCACTGATGATACATTTTCACTATAAAATATTAATATATTTTATATGTCACATATCCCCTATATATAATCACGGATTTGTGTGTGTGTGTGTGTGTGTGTGTCTGTTCAATAACGCTCGCGACTTTTTCCCGAATATGGTCTTTATAAGCGTATACAGTTATCGTCTATAATATAATGCTTATTACCTACAACTTCTGGCTTTGCTTATATGTCTCAAACAAATAACAATTGAACTATTTTGATTTTATTAATTAAATATTGAATATTTAAATCGGGTACACATTTCGGGTTCACACAATCGGGTTTTCACATTTTATCGTTTTTCGTTTCTTAACATAACCACAGCCGATGTTATTAACATCGGGCCTATTTAATATATTATAAAATCATTTTTCCCCAATTTACTTAGACAACTTTTAAAACAAACGACTCAAACGACTAATTCAATTTGATATTACTTAACATAAATCTCTCAACGTCACTGAAACAACAAAATTAAAACTCGAAAGCACAAACTTTTGCCTCGCGTTAAAACCGAAACGACAAAATTGACAACCGAAAAAAATACACATTTACGAAAATCGAACGCTTAATTTTCCAACGTTTTGATTGATTCACGACGGCCGTGAAGCCTTTTAGAGGCTCGAGGCATTAATTTTCAATGAAAACTTTGAAAATCGATACATATTATATTAAAAGAAGCTGAAAAGCGTCGGCAAACATTATGGCCGTACCTGACCCTGTCTAGACTTAACTAGGGATTCTGTATCGAGACAATCCGGTTCTAAATTACCGGGAACTTAACCATTTTTTTTTTATCTCGTAACCCGGGACTTTTGAAAGAATTATATTATTATACTTATCAGCAGTACGAAAATTAACATTTGGACAAATTTCATAATAATTTCAGCACAAAATGGTTGGAAATTTAGACTCAGACATTTGATGTATAATATTTACTAATATTAGCATTAAATATATGATTTTTTTTAAATTCAATAACAGTTCTTGTTCCTGAGTATACCAAAAATTTCAAAATTTTCAGTAACTGGACTTTGAAAAGGTCAAAAGGCCAGAACTTAAAAATTTTTTTTGGTTATTTTTCGATCTATTTTGATAGGCATTTACTATCTGGGATAGTTTTATATGTATATTTAGATATGATGAATATTTGAACGTTTTCAATAGTAATGCACTCGTCTGAGTCGCCCAATTCGTGAATTATGCAGGACGAGGTCGACGTCGAAAAATAGCCTTCGCCTTGAGAATATTCTATAACATGGATTCTCAAGCTTTTCTGACTATTTTTTATGATCTAAAAAGTAAACTTTAATGATTTAAATTTTTTCGTTAAATTTACATATAAATTCATTTAATCCCTTATACGGCACGCATTCAACCTAAATCTGTGCTTTATATGAAAATAGTATACCTCTCGTTGCCTTAAGTCTTAAATTTGGACAACGAGATATACATAATACTAGCTGAACCCGGCAGACGTTTTCCTACCCGTCTTTATTATAACAGCTTGATATGATTCTATGAATTGCGTAACCATGGTAACTAAATTCAACAAACGAAAGAACTTCGACTCTTCGTACTATTTTTTTTTGTTTTAATGACACAAAAACCTTTTCGACAAAAAAATACATATACATGCCAATTTTCATAGTGATCGGTGTTGGAGTGAAACGACGTCCAACAAATATACAAACATCCATTTTTATATATATATAGACATATTAACTATTATACACCTTATATCGTATACATAATTTTCAAAATGAAATTAAAATTCATAGGCGTAATAAAAAAATGCGTCAAAAAACTCATACATATTTTTGACTTTTAAATGACAGCATTTTTTTTTTGCTAAATTAAAATTGAAAAAAATATATATGATTGATGATTTCTGTTTTCGAACGTGTGCGTTATTAAAACACTGACCTGCCCGACATTGGGACGCGTTTGGGCCGTTTTTACATGCGTGAACGCGCACCGATCGATAGTGTTCGCGAACGCATCCACCAACGCATTTACGAACGCCATTTTTTTTTAAATGGTCTTCTGAAATCAGTTATTTTATATTATAATACATTTTCGGTTAATCGACTGAATTGATTACAGTAAACCCCCCCCCCCCCCTATAACGTCAAGATAGATTCCATGTTATAGGGGGTTAAAGTTTTTCATTTTTTTTATTTTTACGTGTTAACCACTTGTTTCAAATGCATTTGAAAAAATTGAATTTGAATGCATTTGAATGATATGGAGGGGGGGGGCGTTTTAGGGGGGGTTTACTTTATATTGTTATATGCAAAAATTGGTTAGTTAATATTTTAAACGATGGTTAGTTATACTATAATAAATTAAACTAGTGAGTGATTTTAAATTTAATCAGTGAAATTATGGTCGCTATGCGTTTTCATCTGGAAACAATGGCTTGATGTCTTATGAAATTTATTTTATCATTTTTTTTTTACTGACAATCTACAACTCATTTGATGGATCCTTAATAATTCTTTTAACGATCACTCATTGTCTTTAACCGACCACTTTTATAGTCACTAACTTTTAATGGATTTAGTTACTAAATCGTTTATATATTATATTATATTTAGCTACCGACTAACTAGTTACCATATTTTTCCCATCAAAAAAAATTAATTCAGCAATCGATAACTCATTTTTAAAAAGATCGTTGATCAATTTTTAGTTGCTCCAATTGATCACTTTCATGAAAAGTAACTGATAATTCAAGTATTAAATAATTAGTTTGATTAAAGCTATATTATAATTAATTATTTCATCAGACGATACGATTAATTAAAATACTTCATTTATATCTTGTTAATGAACGTTCATTATTTCCAACTGGCAACTTTTATAAATAATCACTGATCGTTTACAATTTCAACTGTCAATCAACAACACTTGTCAATCGACAGCTCATTCATAATTTTTTAATGATTTTCATGAATACCGTTCGTTTACGATTCTATAATAATTACTGACCACTCACGCAACAAATTACTGACCAATTGTCATTTTTTTCTAAGAATAAAACCGAATATATAAAAAACGTAATAACAAACAACTCCGACGGCCGTTTAGCATCAATTCGAAAAACGTAAACAGCGGATTCGAAACACGTGGCGCCTTTTGATCAATCATCGTTCTATTTTATGTTGTACCGTGTTTAGTTTAATAGTGTGGCCACACGCGTTTGTTGTGGCTACACCCTTACAACAGATTAGTGTTGCCACACTGCTAACGATAATAATTTATCGGTAAGTGTTCCCGTGTGATGGATCGTTGCCGAATTTTTGTTGGTGTATAATATGGTTTTGTCAATTGGGAAATTGGTATTATTTTTTTTTTTAATATGAAAATAATCGAAAAAAATTTTGGTGTGAAACGGGATCGAATTTTTTGAATCTTGATTAAAAATTTGATTTTTTTATGTCGTTAAATTTATCAAAAAAAATTTATTTGTATAAAGTTGAAATTTTAACGAGTTATCTAAAAATTGTCAAATGATACTGAAAATCTTGAAAATTAATATTTTTTTTTGTTTTTAACTTATTCGATGCTTCGTTATTAGTAAAATCCAGTAAGAAAATCTAATTACCCGTAAATCAAATTATGAAGAAAATCAGGAAAAATGACGAAAACACCGTAAAATCAAAAACACTTTCTGAGAAAAAATAACATTTTACGAAAACCGAATTTTCCAAAAGTTCCAAAAAATAATTTCTTAAAAAACGACAACACTTCAAAAATATTCGAAACAATAAATATTTTTTTATTTACCGGTAAATTACCCAACTGTTTTTGGGTCATTTAAAATTGATGTCAAATCGGTTTATCATTTATAACATCTCTACCTTTTAAGTTACAGTTAATAATTTAAAAAAATAATATCAAATAATCATTGAATATATTGATATTGATTTTGAATAGATATTGATATTGATATCTTTTTCACTTGATTTTCGAAATTCATTCTTTCACAATGATGATTTATTACAAACTAAGTTCGGTGAAAAATTATGCAATTATTTGAAGTGCATATGTGATTCAGTGAAAGGTATTTTTTATAGAATTAAAATTCTCTTGTTATACGAAAAAAAATACATACTTCCAATATAACTCCGAAAAGTTTTAAGTTTCATATTCTTAGAGTTTCATATAATTTATTTTTATCATATTATTTTTCAAGATCTTTTATACATACGACATAAAGACGAAACCCAATGAGTATAAACATGAACATACATATAATACATATTTCACGCTCACGCTTACGCCCACCGTTTAATCTTAACTTTATAATAAACCTAAAACAAATACAACCCACAAATATTAAAAAACACAAGAACAACATTAAAAATTCGCATATATTCGCATATCCGCCCATTCACATTACAATTTTTCACCGCACATCACAGATGGCGCTAAAAACTGACAATGCGCTACCAAAAAAAATCAAAACCCTCACATCAGAAGGCTTCAACGTTTGTAATCATAGAGCGTCTAGATTGTACATAATTTCTGTTTGCCCATATCTTGCTTCGCTTGTGAGAAACGGGGAATTAATTCCCGACATTTCGCGCAGCCGAATTATCAAATTTGCATTTATAGTATTTTGCGAAAGTTCCCGCCAAATTGCGGACGCGGCACATCTCATCAAATCATACGAGCGAAACTTTCGATTATGATTATTCTAGATGTGTAATTTCTAGTTTGAATTTGCGTTTGAAATTCGAACAATTTATGTATTATATTTAAATCGGTGTTGTTGTTGGGAAGTTTTGTTGATTTGGCAATAGTATGGGTATTTGGTTATTGCCTTAATTTTGCTGACTTAATTTGGAAAAAGTTTATGATAAATATTTTTGGTTGATTTTATTTATTCGTAGTTGATAATTAGGAAGAAAAAAATATTTTTTTTATTTATTTTGATGATATTGTAGATGAAGGTAATTTTAAAATCCGTATGTATAACTGAATTATTATACTAACCGGATCAATCGACTTTATTTATTATAATTTTTAATTATAGAAGTATAATATAAATATTTATAAAACATATATTTATATAAATAATAAATTCTTGAAGATGTAAAAATCAAATAAAAAACTTTTGTTTGAAACATCAATCCAGTAATGAATCCATAAAATTTTTATAGTTGTGAAATAATGAAAAAAAGCGACTCTTAAAATAAATAACGTTACAATCGATGTTTTAACCTTGTGCCTTATAAAAAGTATGTATAACTTCGAGAAATTGCACTATAAAATAATAACATTAAAATACACAATCATTCAATCAAAACGCAATAACACCGATCATATCGAATATACAGAATGAAACAAAAAAAAAACTAAAACTTTAAAAACTTTCAGTAGGTAAAGTAACATAAAAAAAACTTTTTGATAAAAATTAAACCACTATATCTTGCTGATGAAATGAAAATCCAAATCGATTCATTTTGAATATTACATCAGGCATATCAATATTTTCTCTTTGACTCACAAATGGTATGAAATAAAAAAGGATCTAATTGTAAATGTCAAAAAATCTAAAATCGGTTTTATACCAGAAATACATTAAAAATAAATGGTTTAAATCGCAAAATCGTGTTTTAATAATTTATCAACAAAAATAGGTTGAAATATTACCACAAATAATAAGAAAACTTAACAGTAAACTGAAAAATACATTTCTTCTAAGAGAATTTCAAATACGAAACGTAATTTTCTTAAAATATCAATTTGGATTTATGCATCTTAAATAGCAAGGTACAATAGTTTAATTTTTATCAAAAATATTTTTTTTAGCAGATTCCCTTTATTTTTATAAGGCGTTTCAAAAGTTCCCGTTTTTCTGGAACAAATTTAAAAACACATACAAACTTTCTCGATAATTTTCAAAAAATATCAATTTAGATTTCCTCAAATTGCCAGATATAATAGTTCAATTTTTATAAAAAAAAAATTTTTGTCAGATTCCCTTTATTTTTATCAGCGTTTCAAAAGTTCCCGTTTTTCTGGAACAAATTTAAAAACTCCCCAAACAAAAACACCTAAAAACCCTCACCATACGATTCCACAACCTCAACACACACAAACCATGACTTACCATTAATGACGACCACAAAAAAAAAATACTAAAACACCCCATCGAAAAACGCAATTGCCGATACGATCGTTCATCGCAAGCGTTGCAAGCATCGCTTATTTATCAACACGTCACAGTATAAAATAATATTTACGATGATTTATTTCAGTTCTAACGCGATCATCGATAATTATAATTGACCTGTCTGACTTCAGAGCGCCGTCAAAAGACGAAGACCTATGGGGCGCGTCTGAAAGAACGAAGTGTGTCGGCTTTTGTTACGTTTTCAGTGTCCGTGTCGATGAACTGCGCTGAAAAATGTGGAAAAATACGCGAAAGGACGGTCGAATGTAGGACGTGATTCGGTAATGGAATTACAATGAATTTCAGCAATGAAATTTAGTGAAATCCATTGGTGAATAATTTTTTTAAGAATAGTTTTGACATTAGATTATTTGACATAGTAAACAGGCCCGATGTTAATAACATCGGCTATGGTTTTGTTGAGAAACGGAAAACGATAAAATGTGAAAGCCTGATTGGGTGAACCCGAAATGTGTACGAGATTTGAATATTTAATATTTAATTAATGAAATCAAAATAGTTCATTTTTTATTTGTTTGTGACGTATAAGCCAGAGGCAGTAGGTAATAAGCATCATATTATAGACGTTAACTGTATCCGCATAAAGATCATATGAAAAAGTCGCGAGCGTCATTGAACGGACACACACACACACACACACACACACACACACACACACACACACACACACACACACACAGAAATCCGCTATTAAATATAGGGGATATGAATAAGAATTTGATATAATCGTATGAACTAAATATGTATTACAAATATTCATTGTGCATATATTTTTATGACAATGAAATTAATTTAACAAATATACATGTTTTTTAATATTCTATGCCGTGAGTTCATGCAAATGTATATATTTTGTATGATTAAAATATATTTTCAACAAATCAGCTAGTAAATATATTAGGAGGACCCGATTGTATAATAATAGCACATTTTTTTTAACGAAACTCAAACTCGTATTTTTAATCATTCATTAAATTCAATTCATATAAAATAATTTCCATCATTTTCGATGACCTTTCGTCATCTATTGGGTAAATATAAAATCCCCTTTTTTATAAAATTCTACAAAATTTAAAGTAATTTGAAAGGGTCGATTTTATTTCACTTTATTATCTAAATAAACAATGCAATATATTTAAGAATAAGATTTAAACAATAATTTCACACCATCAATGAATTGAAATTCGTTCATTCAAAAATCAAAATTTTAGAAATCAACATACAAAACATACTTTCACTGTGAATATATTATACAATCATTACATATAAAAAATAAACAATCACAACCAGATTCATATTAATGCAAAAGATCTGTTTTATTAATTAAAAACGATTGTCGGCATTAATAATTTTTTCGCACTCCATTAAAACGAAGCGTCCCATCCGTTGTTTATAATTCGATATAAATCGCCCGAGAACGAAATTCGAGTAAAGTCCGCCACCCGGCCAGACCTCCTTCAAAAAAACCCGTCGAATTCCACCATGCATTTTCAGGGTCCCTCGAGAGCAAAAGAGTTATAAGGAGGCCTCGGATAGAGACCGTGTCTCCTATGCAAA
>JAOXNN020000028.1:1487192-1508595 GCA_028571205.2 Hydropsyche betteni | reverse complement strand
CCCGATGTTAATAACATCGGCTGTGGTTTTGTTAAGAAACGAAAAACGATAAAATGTGAAAACCCGATTGTGTGAACCCGAAATGTGTACTCGATTTAAATATTTAATATTTAATTAATAAAATCAAAACAGTTCATTTGTTATTTGTTTGAGACATATAGGCAAAGCCAGAGGTTGTAGGTAATAAGCATCATATTATAGACGTTAACTGTATACGCCTATAAAGACCATATTCACGAAAAAGTCGCGAGCGTTATTGAACAGACACACACACACACACACACACACACACACACAGAAATCCACTATAAAGTGGATTCACTAAAATCCACTAAATAAATATATTCTCAGGATTCAAAACGGGACGTTTCTAAATAAAAACAAGTTAGTGAAATATGAGCATTTAAAGAGGATATCGTCATATTTTTGGAAATGAAACAGAAAATAAATGATTTTCCTGAACAAGGACTTTTTGTGAAACGATTTGTTTTCGATCAATACTCTGAATTATTACAATGAGTTGAATTTTAAATCACAAAGAAAATAAATAATGGTATTCAATTTTATTAGAGCATTTATGGCCAAATCATCACTTTTCTTTATAAACCTTTGACAAAAAAATTCGATAATTTTCCCACCATACCAAAATTTCATGAAAATTTCAGTACGAAAGATTCGCAATATAGAACTACTCATAGCTTTCAAAGAAATTGAAAATGGTTTATTATTTTATACTAGATATTTCTTTGGCCAAAAAATTTCCAATCCGGCCCACCATCTGAAACTACCCACCCCTGTTCTGGAACAATCGATTTGTCGATGATTCAAATTTTTCGAATATCTAAACGATCGAACGATTCGAAATCGTTGACTCACTCTTCGCGCACACTCCGCATTCTAATTCGATCAATCGTTTCATATTTCAGAAAAGACTGGAGCACAATTATTTTAGCACGTCTGAAAATAGCACGTGATCTCTCGAAATTTTCAGAAACGACTCGATTTCGAACAAAGAACTCATCATTGCGGTCCCCCCATTAATCTTCGAGTGTATATTTAGTCTAGACGAGCTATCTTTCCCATGAATTAATAATGCCCCCTTTTGCTTTTGTATTTTCTTAATATTCGTTTTGACAAAGGCGAAACGATGAAATGTTGACTTTTGACAAATTCTGTCGAAAACGAATTTCTAGGATTATTTGCGTCCGTGATTAAAACCGTTTTGAAACTTTCGATTTTGAGTCGTCAAAAGATTAAAATATAAAAAGTATGTCAGTGTTTGTATGCTGTTTACTTTTTTCGTTTGATTTTAGGATTTTGAAGGATGTTTTATTCGAAATTATTCGTTCTATTTATATTATGTATATTAAGAAACGGGTCTAATCCCAAAAATGATGAAATATTCTCAGACAAAAGATTATGTCCTGTTCAAATATTCGAAACAATGTATATTTTGAAAAAGCGTGTCTCAAACAATCGTTTGTCAAGGCTTTCACGTTAAGAAACAAGGATAAAGATGGAGTCGACAACCATTGGTTGCATATTTATTTTATTTTTTATATTTTTTTAACTATGCATTAATTTAATATGATAATTTCGCAAAAAATATTTTGAGATTTTTCAATAGAATTTTTTTTCACGAGTCCAAAATTGGCATTTCTAATTTTATAGAAAAAATCTTTCAAAAGAATCTCACAATCCAAATTTTGACATTCCATTAAAAATATAACCCAGAAATTCGTAAAATATTCACAATCACAATAAACATAATCCTCAAATGCTTAAATTCTGGTGCAAATATTCCAATTTTAAAATAGAATTTCCTTCCAGAATTCCAAAACTATATTTTCCAATAAAAATCTCAAATGTCACGAAACGTTTCAATCGAAAATTCAATCCTAAAATCCTCAGATTATTGTAAAAGCATAAATGTTTTTCCGAAATTCTAATGCAAACAAACAGTATAGACATTCCAGCATAAAATTTCCATCCGAAATTCCAAAACCCATTTCCTGTCCCCAAACAAAAACCCCACACGACATCCCAGACCACCCAACCCGGCACAAAATCACAACAAAAACCGAAAAAACCCATTCAAAAGGTTGACCTCCACACATCTCCAATAACGGACAGGCGCAGTGGTGTAGCGCGACTCAAGATTAAAACATGACCCTCGTCATGGCCGGAGACAGTGTCGCGTGCAATAAAAGCGTGGTTGTTGTGCTCGGAATTTGATTCATTCACTAATCTTCGAGGAACTGAGATGACTTTGAACGTTTTGACGTTATTTTTTTGGATTTTCTCATTTCTGACGTGTCCCTTTTGCGCGGTGACGTTCGTTTGGAATCTTTCGTTTGAGCTATTTTTTTTTTTTAGTGGAACTTATGTATGTGTAAGTTCGTTTCGGAAATT
The DNA here is from genome assembly GCA_028571205.2 of Hydropsyche betteni. Taxonomy (NCBI): domain Eukaryota; kingdom Metazoa; phylum Arthropoda; class Insecta; order Trichoptera; family Hydropsychidae; genus Hydropsyche; species Hydropsyche betteni. Next base: position 1,506,183 of record JAOXNN020000028.1, on the reverse strand, counting down.
AAATCAATTCTGGAATACGTTGATATGATAAAAATATTATAACTATTGGAGAGTGTATATATAGAAGTGTTTGCACTCACCATGAGGCTTCACTCAATCTGAATATTTTAAATATCTATCTGTCTATCTATATATGTGTCTACCTATTTAACTGTCTCTCTGTATCTGTTTGTTTGTATTTTTTGTTTGTCTTCTATTTATATGCATCTATGTTTGTCTGTTTATATATCTATCTATCAATCTATCTACATATCGATCTGTATAGTTGTCTGTCATCTGCCTATATTTATATATTATGTCTGTCTGTCTGTTAGTATAACCATCCATTTATCTATCTATCTATTTATCTGTCTATCTATTTATCTAATAAATTATAATAAATACATTTGTTAAAATTTTGTTATCAATATACGAAAAATTACGTATTTTCAAAATTATTGATTAAAATTATTGCAAAATTTACTTGAATGAATAATGAAATATTATACAATTTACATCGAATGTTAAATTTTAGATACAGTATTCTAAATAATTTTTCAGTGTTTATACTATAATCTATTTGTCTAATTTATATTAGATTTTTATTTCAAAATATTATATGAATTTTGATATTCAAACTGTCCAACTGCACTTAGGAATATATAATATTTAAAAACCTAATTAAACTAAAAACTCTTTTGAAAAAATAAAAAATTTTGTGACATAAACTAGTAAGTAATTAACCAACTTTAACTACTTAACAATGTGACAAGTTTCACTGCTGGACGTTGTACTTAATTACGTTTATTTTTCAGTTGAACTAAATCCAAATATTTTCCCTTTTAAACACCATTAACACTTTCCGACTACGCACTCGGATAACTTATTCAAATTGAAGTAACTAGAACAAACAAGCAGTTAAACCGAACTCCCAACGGGGGAATAACAACAATTCTCAATGAGCACATAGTACTATTGAGAATTACACTTAGCTTTTTCGAAACTCGTTCTACTTCGTGTACTTTCCTCGAGCAACTTATAGAAGCAAGTACTGTGGTAGGAAAACTATGCTTAAGGGTGAACTCACATAGTGAACGTAAAACGTGAGCGTTTTTTTTATTGTTATCAAGAGAACAAATCAGAATGCAATCTTATATTTTATATTAGTGTGAAAGAAATAAAGATACAATTATGAAGATTGGGTAAAGGGTGAAACTCCATTGTGAGCATTAACATATCTCATGAGGCACAAATTATGTTGTTAATGTGATAAAAGTACATATATCTGCACTTACTACTTTGACTTATAAAATTCTATTTTGCTTATCATCTAAACTTCAATTGAAGGTAAAACTCCACGGTGAGCATAAACACATTTTATGCAACAAAAATAATGTTGTGAACATGATCAAAGTAAATATATGTGCACTTGCTTTTTCATTCACTTTTTTTGCTCATTTACACTTATCATAAAGTTACACTCCAATACAAAATTTCGTAAGTCTTAAATTTTACTATTCTAATTCAGTTCATCTTCGACTTAGAACGAAAGCATTCATCAGTTCGTTTCAAGACCACGCATTTGTACACAGCAATTTTTCCATGACGAGCTTACATGCAAAAGCTCGCTCTTGAAGACAAATGGAGCCGGAGCTTTTTGCGCTCGTCGGGTCCCCTAAAAGGTCCTTTCTTGTGTCCAAATTTCTTCGGCTCAGGGCCTAATTTACCTAATCCCTGGCTGTATTTTACCATAACGAGACCGTTTATCAGAATTTCTGGACGGCGAGAGAGCTTTCGTACGAGGAGACAGCCCTCGAAGGATTATTTCGAAATGCGCCTTTTTTCGCGAAGCTCGTTTAAATTGTGCTTTAAGTATGCTGCGAGTTTTGATTACGACATATATTTTTTGTAAACAAGTGCAAATATTATACTTTCGAGCTTTATTATGACACAATATTTTTATACAATTTCATAGATTCGATACGGAAAATAGTGTTTTGCTCCACTTTCGCGCGCACACGTATATTTTCCAATTTCACTCGACATTGTGTCGATTCGTTCGAAAGCGTTTATTTGTGTTCGTTCTGCGGTTTATTTTACGCTCGAATGTGTTCAGTTGTTATTGCAGTTATATCCACTAGTTTTCCGAGTACAGTATCGCGAATATTTCTATTTCCAACTCGGAACATCATACGGAACACAAATCGCATTCGAAAATCGTCCCGCCGATCGGAAAATTCGTATCGCGTCTCGAAGTCGGAAAATTTTCTGATATTTCAGCTCGGTTAACCGTGAATATTTTTCGAATTGATACGTTTTGGGATGAAGTATCAATTTTTGTTTGAAACGTGTTTTCAGCACGATATTAATCCGGCTTTTCGGATACAAATACCGCTGTAAAACGATTGATTTTTACAGCATATCGAATCTGTATGGAAATCGAATTTTACAACGATGCTCGAAATTTGTTTGTGTGTTATGCAATGTTATATGTTGGTGTGTTTTCTCACTTTCTTGGTTTTATTAAAAAAATTAATGCTTAAAGTTATCTGACAGATATGACAGTTGGTGTGTCTTGAAATATACCTATAGAAAGATGGGAAAGAGTAGGAATGCAAAAAAAATTGCGTTTTTTGTAAAATTTAAATAACATAGAAGCAATTCTTGACATTCTTATATATTGTAAGATATGTCAACTATCCATATTTGACAAGTAACGTTAAATTTTTTTTTTTTTGATGACATCAATAAAAAGAAATAATATTATACATTAACAGATGAAGTTAAATTACACAAAAAAAGTCTTTTATGAAAAACAGTTTACAAAAATGTTGTGTATCATATTATATGTTATAATAAAAGTATATTTTTAGTGATTTATGTGTTAAGTTAGGATAGATATTTTTATGTACTGTTAAAAGTTAGCCGAAATGTATTTCGATGAAGAAATCTTAGAATTTTACAACAATACTCGAAACACGTTTATATGCCATAATGAAATCTACTTTTAATTAAAATTTTAGTAATCGTTAAAAAAATTAGGTTAGATTTTTTTGTTTTGATAAAGTGTTAGAAGTGAGATAAAGTGTATTCTGACAATGAAATCTTTATTCACAGATTCCCCAAAACGTAAATAAAAATATAATATATTTTCGCTATAACATAAATCTATGTTTATGACATACATTGACTTGAAATTGTTTTTGGATAAAATAATCCAAAAGATTTCTACTTTTATAAATACAGTATTAAGTGAAGATTTAAAATAGATTTTGGCTATTTGGAATTCACTGTTAATTTTAATATTTTAATGAACGTAAATTTTGATGTTACACATTATTCAAAATAACAAACGTTTATTTGTTCATTTCAAACCTACACCAAATCATTACTCATTTTCACATTCATAATATTATGACTTAACTGTGCATATTGCACGGTAACATAATGGTAAAACAACAAACTTCAGAGCAATTTCGTTTTTCTTGCGTATTACGGAATCCAACGTTTACGAACGAAATGAATAACGACACTGACTGAATAACAATCAAAACGAATCTCCATCATTCATCATATTATTATAAATATATTTTCAGACATAAAACTCAAGACAAATATTTGAAAAATTTTATTAAAAAAACTTAACATGTTTCTCACAAAAAGTTTCACAATATATACATCATGATGAATATATTATATTGTTTGATGTATCTTATTAATATATCAAACATATTACATAAACATTGATAAACTATTCGATAATACAAATATATAAATCACCACATAACCTACAAACAAGTTTGACGTTTGCCCGAACCGCTCGTTGGCCGTAACAGATTTATCGCCGGCTCAAAACACACAAACTAATTAAATTCGAAAAGAACAATAATCACGAATTAAATTGCGCGTTTATTGTCGAATTTGCGTATTTTTTCGCAACCCGAGAAAATAAAAATTGATTTATGTATATCGGGTTCAAAGTCTTTCGATTCCCCGCCGTCGTTAATAATTCACGATCGTTATTCGAATCCGTTTCTTGCTTTTGCCTTTCCGTTTTTTTTATTATTTTCGTATTGAAATATTGATAAAAAGTGCGGAGACGAAATTCGTGTGATTTTTTTCCATATCGAAATAATCTTTTTTCCGTTATTGACGTTTTTGCTGTCGAAGATTATATTGTGCGTTTAACAAATGATGTTTTCCGTGTTGTTGTGTATTTATTATCTATTCCGCTAATGGGAACATAGTCAAAAGATATTGAAAAAAATGTGTATGAAACGCTTTCGAGTGTAAATAATTTATCAGACGCTTTTTGTCAAAGTATAATGAAACAGTCATTATTTTGTGATACATCGTATTTGATTGTTTCAAAAAAAAAATATACATATATAATACATTTTTTTTAAATACAATACATAAAGCTCCTTTGAAATATTTTGTATCAAAATTAAATTTTTCATATACGCAAAAATCAATTTATTTCCACGATGAGATTGCAGAAATAGATATTGAAAACGTCCGATCGTTTTATCAATTTATCATGCGAAAATAAATATAATACAATTTTTTTAATATATAAAATATGTATATATGTATATTATTCATATCCACATATCAATAAATACATTTGAAAAAAAACCCCCGCGGAAAACCGCACAACGTCCGTTCACGTATAGTTCTCGATTAGCCGTATTTTCTTTTGAATCTCACTGCGAAAATCCCGCTTTTCCGATCATTTTATTCCCTCTCCACCATTTTTCCTAATCCCCTTTTTTCTTCAGCGGACTATTCTGGCCGTTTTTCCGGGCCTCGTTATCGCAATTTTCCTCGGTTCGCTTTCGTTCCCGACGCTTCGGAAAAGCTGTGGGTCTTAAAAGGAAAATCGCTGATGTATCGTTCCGTTTTACGTGTTTTGATATTACAAAATTCGCTGAGTAGTTGTTTGATACGTTGTCGAGTGTATTCAGGATCTTTTACATATTTTTATGGATTTTTTAGTATTATTTAATTAAATATATTGTATTATAGGGGAGACTTGTCTAATTTCGTGATACTAAGCGATTGTTAGTCATGATTTTGTATTCTATTGTAAAATAATCTAAAAAAATCTTTCAATAATAAAGCATTAACTTTCTTTTTCATCAGCGAATAAGTTGGAATTAAAAATAACTTTATTCCGACTATCACAGAATAAGACGTGTCACAAAATTAGATAAGTCTCTCTTATCATCATCTATATATTTATATAAAAATGAATTTTTGTATATTTATTTGTTTGACGGAGTTTCACTGCAACACCGTTCGACCGATCGCCATAAAAATTGGCATGTATATGTATTTATTTGTCAAGAAGGTTTTTGTATAATTAAAATAGGGTGATCGTATTTCCCAGAACCCAAAACGGGACGTTCCGCGAAAAAATGTTCCCCCCCTATATAAAAAAAATTATTGCATGTTCAAAAATTATGACAATACTCGGCCTGCTTTATGCTTTTGTTTTGATGAATTTAAATTTTAAAAATAATTTGATTTTAAACTTAAGTCCCGAGCAACGCCGGATACTATCCGCTTGTATCATATAATATTATATTATATCATATTATATTACAAAAAAATCTTTCCTAATCTTCACTAATCTTTCCTAATCCTACAATCTAACACCTACGATTCAAAGCCTTCATTTTGATCCAAATACTACACAAAACAATCAAAACGACGGATCACGTTCGTTACCCGCAAAAAACAAAGCGCGCTCTACACCATCGGATCCCCGACAACCTTAAAACGGTATCAGATAACGTATTGATGTCAAAATACCAAATCGACAAAGACGTTTTATTTATTTATAAGCAATACGATTTATGCTCTTCCAAATACGCTTCGGTTGGCTTTTGGTGTAATGGATACGAATGGGATGAAATTTTCCAGTGGAAAATGAGGATTTGTTCGTTTCTCGGTTTCAAATAATACTCTGGAAATCGAGTATTATTTTGTGTTTATAGAAGAAAGTACGAATTTTGTGTTTTAAAAAAAATCATAAAAATTCATTAGTTTTCGATTATTTGTTTTTGAAAACAAGAAGATATTTTATCGAGAATTAAGGTAAACTCCATGGTGAGCATAAATGTGAACGTGTTTTGTATTTTTTATAGAATCGAGTGAAATCAAATATATATTTATATTATAAGTACGAGTACGCTCACCATGGAGTTTCGCCCTTCAAGTGAGGCAAAATGGTAACCGTAAACGTAAGCGTATCTCTTTTTCATGTACAAGATATATAAGCATACAAAATTGTAGATATATAATACTTTAATATTCTAACGTACTTTCACGATAACAATGAAAATACATTTTTTCGTACGTTTACGCTTGCGCTTACGCTTGCTACACAAATTTACCTTTATATTCTCATCAACTTTCAATAATATTAAAAAAAACTCTAAAGTAGATGTTATATATTATACAATCAGCGATTGGCGAATGGTTCTGAAATAAAACTGATACACTAACAAAAATTACATGTTCCGATAGTGATTAGATTAAAATTTAATTTCAATTATCAAAGTATTAGTTTCAATCAAGATTTGTGAATAAATTTCGAAAATAAAGAATAATTTTCCATATGAATTAAAATAATCACAAAATATTCATGAATTCCGAATGAATCATTCGGAAAAGCGCCGATCAATCATTTCTTACATGAAAATTATATTTTCGGAAAACATCTAGCATTTCAACACATTTTCATTTTTCCACCGCAATAATAAAACTCCTTTGTTTTTCCTAACATCGACCGCAAACTTTATTGCGGCTCTCAATCCCGGGAAATTCCATAGATTTTTCCGTCGAATAACGATCGATTTTTCTCCGAATAAAATCCCAGTGTTGCCACAACAACGACCTGGCTCATCCAAAGAGGACTACGGTTGAATATATAAATATTGTTATACGTAAATTTCCCGGAATAGAAATAGATGTAGGTCGGAGCGGGAAATTCATTGTTGCGTTTCTGAAAATGGTTTGTTGATTTTTTTCGATTTTGCCAATCTCAAAGTACGGAAAATTCTCGACTTACTCAGGGAAAACTTTTCTTTTTTTTTCATTTCGGAGGCCGTTATCGGATTAAGCCCCGGGCCCTAATTAAAGAACCTAAAGTTTAGGCAAAATCTCCCCTTAAGAATTTCAATGGATTTTTCTCGACTTAGCCCTATTAAATGAAAATAATTAAAAAAAAAAAACATAAAAGCATTTTCATTATGTACACCTTTTATTGATTTAAACTGAATCACGTCACATTACAAAATAATAATCATAAACTATTATAAAAAGCATGCGTCCATCGATACAGTTTTTACACATCAAATTCAACCTTTTATACTCCAAATTCAGCCTTTTAAACGTAAAATTCAAATTTAACTTTATGCAAATCGAATTAAACCTATCATAATACATATCAACTTCAACAATTGCAATTTTTTTAAATTCACGTAAAATATAAAAAAATATTTTAATATCCATGGTATCAAATTTTGGATTGATTTATCGAAAAATGTAATTAATTGTGTATGTAAAAATCAGAACTATCAAAGAAAAATTAGTTAAATTAAAGGAATAGATAATTTTTCATTCATTTTATAATACATTCCAATTGTGGAATTTGATTTGTAAAAGGTTTAATTTGAAGTTTAAAAAAATGAATTTGGAGTTTAAGGTTGAATTTAAAGTTCAAAATGATGAATTTGGAGTTTAAGATAGAATTTAAAGTTTAAAATGATGAATTTGGAGTTGATGTTTAAATTTGGAGTGCTAAAGCTATGTCAATGGACGCTTGTTTTTGATAATATTATAATTTATGATTTTTTTGTATTGTGACGTGATTTGGTTTGTAAAAGGTTGAATTTGATTTAAATAAGTTTGAATTTGTAGTTTAAAAGGTTGAATTTGAAGGGTAAAAACTGTATTGACAGACGCGTATTTTCGATAACACAATAATTTATAATTTTTTTTGTGTAGCAACGAGATCCGATTTGAAAAAAAGTTGAATTTAATTTAACGAAATGCTGTATTTGATTTGAAAAACCTTGAATTTGATTTTAAAAAAGTTCAATTTGATTTGTACAAACTTGAATCCAAAGTGTTTAGCCGTACTCAATCGCTTTCCCACAATTCATGAATATTCGTAAACCATACCATATACTAATACAATCTAACCAACCATACCATATACTAATTTGAATACAACCGATGCCCGAAATATACAAACACCATCATCACTAATACACAACACAAACACTCGCTAAATCCAAAATTAATAACAGCTTAAAGACGAACCGAACCAATCACTTTGTTCCGACGAACTATCAATCAGCGTTCGACTAACGACACGAACATCACTCAATTTCAATGACGGCTCGAAAGTTCGCGTCGAAATCGTGAAAAATGAATGTGGATACTTAGTTTTGCCACGGGACCGCGATGATAGATTTCCGATTCGTCGGCACTCGATTGGAAAGCTATCCTCGCCCGCTTTATTACGGAAAATATATGGGGTGTAAAATTCGGTGTTGGGGTGTGCATCGTTCGTCAGAGTTTTTTCGGACGAGTTCGTGTTTTTTTTGTTGTATAAAAATAAGTGAATAGTCTGTTAAGTTTTAATAGACGCGTGTTTCGATTTTTTTTATGATTGTGTATGAAGTTTATTTTGTTTTCGAGTAATTCTGTTTGAAATATTAACGGTTTATTATTGTGGTATTGAAGAATAACGAAGATCGCTATGAGTGTTATGTTTTTAAAATATAATAATTTCATGAAATTACATTGTATCTTTAAAAAAAAAAAATTCATGGTGAGCGTGAGCGTGAGCGTGAGCGTGAGCGTGAGCGTGAGCGTGAGCGTGAGCGTGAGCGTGAGCGTGAGCTTGGGTGAGAGCGTGAGCATAGACAAAATTAACAAAAACATGGGCGTTTTTGAAAATTATACAAGTTCATTTTCGGGAAAAATGAGTTAATGTACATTTTGAATAGACAAATGAACATTAAATCAAATGAACATTATTTAATTTTTTCCTCGAAAATAGACTTACACCACTTTAAAAATAAAGTGACTCACATCTAAATCATGTTCCGCTCAAACTTACAACATCACTTTCAATTCGTAAAATGCACTACTATATAAATATAATAAATACAAGGTTAAGATTTTAGGTAATATTAATAATATACTTACGCATTGATTTAAAAAATAATACTAATAATAATCAGAATTTATCGAGTACATCTAAGCTATTTTGTGAACAAATTCGCTTAAATAACAGCGTTGTGTTCAATGTACGTACATATTCGCATCTCACTCTTGCATACTTCACTGTAGAAGTGCGAGTAGCTCAACGTTCTCAGCCGTGAGTGGGGGGCATTCCCGTCTAATGCGCAGTGACTTTTTAGCCTCCTAAGGAAGTGGACGTTTGTCCATTTCGTGAGCGTTACTAGATGGTTTTTTTAATTATTTCAGCAAATAAATCACAATTATTATAATTTTTTACTTCAATTATAATTGATTAAGAGGATTATCTATGAATGTTTTTATTTTCCCGATTTTGAATCGCTAATTTTTGAATGTGTAGTGACTACCCAGCACCGGAACGCGCTTTTTTTTTAGCACCGTAAAGGAAAGGTTAATCAAACAAACAAAAATTATGCAATTTTCAAATCAACACCCTTCAACGATTAAAAAAACCAATCCACGCCTTCCATAAACGATTTCGCCAAAGCTGAACTGCACATTCAATCGAACAACCAACCCAGACCCAAAAACGACTCACAAAAACCCGAAAACCTTTCAGAACCCCTGAAAAGCGAGCAGCCTTTGCACGAAAAGCGGAGCGAGGACTTCCGCTCATAGACAACCTCGAAAGCTTTTCGCCGAAAAGCTCGCGGAAGCCTCCACTCGACCGTTTCCCGCCTTTCGACGTTTATTTGATTCGATTACGCTTCTGCGATCTACAGATCTACAGATCTACAGACGTGTAGATCCCGTTTGATTAACGGCGATTGAAATTCGGCCGTGTTTGCTTTACGAGCGAACCGAATCGGCGGAGCTTAATGCGATTTGTTTTTTATCGCTTGCGATCCGTGTTTTTATTTTTCGTTAGTCGGTTAAAATTGGAATTTCTGTATTTTTTTCCAATTTTTTAAGGGTCGTGGTGAGCGTGAATGTGAACGTAAGCGTGAACATGAAAGTAAACGTAAGCGTAATGTAGGTGAACATAAATGTGAATGTAAGCTTAATTTAACTCACGAGTTAATGAATGATTGAAACATAAAATTGTATGAGAATATTTCGATCATATTCATAATGTAAATTTATGAGGTAAGCTCACGTTTATGTTCATTATAGAGGTTCATTTTAATTGAGAGAAAGATGAAAACTTTGAACAAGAATACTCTATGAAAATCTTGATTATGATATTTTCAAAAATATATGTTATTATTGTAAATAATCATTTTAAGCGTGAACGCAAACGTGAGCGTAAACATGAGTGTGTCTCATGAGCCAAATAATAATAAAAAAAAACAAGAATTTATAGAAATATTTTGTTCATACTCACAATATAAGTTTGTGAAATTCGCTTATTTATAATATATGCTCACTATGAGTTTCACCCTTATTTTTTTAAATATAAAAATTTCTTTAAGAGAGCGAATTTTAGAGTTTTGAAAAATATATATAAAAATATTTTGGGCGTCGTTTTCATGACAATCGCTTAGACATAAATTGGCTCTTTGAATAATTGAATATTATCTTTGAGATGAAATCTCGATTTAATTAAAATTTAGTGAAACGTCGAATATGCGGAGAGAATCGAAAATTTTCATTCAATTTGATCCATCGAACCTTTTGTGTGGAAAACGGATTATCTACGTGTAAAATCAAATTTTCCTTAATAAAACAAAACTTGAAAAAGCTTATACAAAACCTCGTAATTCTGAATAATTTATATACATTTTTTTAACATATTGAATTATTCAAAAATCCCTTTAACACATTTATTCACCTGATTTTTAAAGTTGTACAAGTTTTACGTTCAAAATCAAGCTTTTTACAAATTAAATTCAACCTTTTTCAATTTTTTTTAATTTTTATTTGACGAGTGGAGTTTAATTTTTAGTATATTACCCGTATACTTTACTTCTAGGTGGAAGAAAACATAAAATTCACCGAACGATTTCGAATCCTTTTTTTAAGTACTTGAATTGAGCGAAGTAAAGTAAATTGAATTGGTACTGAAATACGTTTAGAAATAGGAACAAAGATAAAAATAATTTTTTTAATAGTTTAGAATTGATTCGTTTTACTTTTAGAAAAATGGAAATATGTTTAAAGATTATGATGTTTATTGATAAAAAAGAGATATGCATGAGAGTGATTTTATAAAAAAAAGCATAGTATAAATTTCAATCAACAGGTGGCACTAATGATCAGATAATATGCGAAAACTTCTTCCCCTTTAAATATTCCATTAAAAAAACCAAACCACACAAAAATTCCATAATTTAATAAAAACATCATCATTGATTAAGTTCTATAAACATAAAAAACCGATAGAAAAAAATATATTATCACAAACGAACACACAAGTCGATGGAAACTCAGATTTGAATGCGCAGTAGGAGCCGACGTCGGTTTGTTCGGCTCGATAATTTATTCAAAAGCTCGTGTATTATTAAAGGGCCACTTTCGGTATTAAATTTTGAAACAGGCTGTATACGCGAATGGGTCCCTATACAGCCTGTTCCGAAGCGCGGATGTTTCGCGGTATTTTTTTCTCGAATTTTCTTGTACGAAATTTGTTTGTGTTTGAGTTTGTAAATTGGATTGAAATTTTTTTCGGATTCAATTAGAGTTTTGTATGCGATTTGAATTGAAATAATTCTCGTTGAAAAGTTTTTGATTTGAATATTTATTTTGTATAGATTTTTTTATAAATATATACTACTCAATTTTTATATAATAAATTTGAACTGATGAATCAATATATATTATACATTCACTTTAGACTCTAGTGAAAATATTATATCAAATTTTCATTATTTAAAATATTTAAGAATTCAATATCTTCTCACACACATTTTATGTATTTTCCAATATCTGAAAATATTCAGTACTATGATATAACACGTACTGAACCATGTCAAAACCAATATATCGAACTTTTGTATTTTATCGAACTGTCGGAAAACCCTTGGCCCACTTTCTTTACTTGCATTCAAAGCCTCCTTTTATCGACAAAACTTGAAGATGCGCAGATTCATATCGCGTTTTGCTTTATAAATTTTTCATATTTGGTCAATAGACGTGCTTTCCGCCACAAAAGCCGTTTAAATATTTAATGCAAGTCAATTTTTATTTGTCTTGGGTTGCTTTCCATTGAAATAGTTTGGTTTATTCAGTTTTTATCATTGAATCAAAATTTATATAAACATACTGATATCTAAAATATATAACTATTTCTATTCTATATAATAATACAAAACAAAAATTAGAAATGCATATATCGATTTGTCCTATAAAGCAGACCTACACCAACTCAACTCGCAAAGATCCACTTCCTGAAGTAATCCGACGCGAAAAGTGGCATAAAAAAAGAAAAGCTAAAGAAAATCTTGGGAAACCGAGAAAAGCTCGGAAAATCTTGAAGATTCGACGAGACACCGTCGTCGTCGATTTTCCGCGGAAAATCTGAAACGCATTTTCTTCTTATACATATATACTATAATACGTTATGTAATATATTCACGAGACACTTTTGTATGTAGATTGGAGGACCGGAAAAGCCTCCGTTCGCATATGTCACTTTTTCGTAACAGTTTCGTTTTGTGCGATTTTTTCATATATAATAATGTATGTTAAGGAGAGATGATAACAAGAGGAATGTCATTATCTTCGATGAAATGTGTCATGTGAAAATATCAAGATTTTCCTTTTCAATTTTTTTTTGCACGCAATTGAATTTTCCGAAAACATTAATTATTTATTTCGATTGAAAGCTCTCGATGAATTGGTGAGTTTAATAATCGGATCTCACGTTTCTAATGGCTTCATTTTAATTACAAAACGGTCTTAATCTTGATCCTTTAATACAAACAAGGATTTGCAAAGTTTTCTCACTGCAGACCGAGCTTTAACATATTGTTTGTTGTTTCGAGTAACTAACATGAACCAAGAATTAAAATAATACAGTAAAACCTATCTAATACGAAACACAAACTAATTATTTTATACATAATTTTTTTTTTTATTATAAATTATACGTTTTAACTTAAAAAATACCTAAAATATATTCAAATATTTATATTGTTTCGGAATAACGAGGCTTTACTGTACAAAGAGTGTGGCTTAGATTGCTTCGGGGATCCGCACTTTCTCTTCTGTGCAAAAATTCCACTCTGAAGCCATAAATTTCCGTGAACAATAATAAGCTTTTCCGGGGAAAATTCGCAACCAAAAACAACGGTTATTATGGCACTTAAAGTGGAAAATTCGCGGGAAAACGGGCTTTTAATTTTCGAATGCCGCTTATTGTCTATATGGGCTTCTTAAGATCGTTTTTGCGAATCTAATGGTTCCGCTTAATTGGTTTTCAATGTAATTACTTTGCGATTGTATTTTGAAATTTCCAATGAAATTTATTTTGAATGCTGAGTTTATAATTTCATGCTCAATCTATATAATTATCATATTATAATAAAAACAATTTTTATTTTATTGTTTAAAAAAAATATATTTTGGAACACTGAGTCATTTTTATATCAAAAACAAAAATCTCATTGAATTTTCTAGATTAACATTAATTTGAATTTCAGAGATAAAGTACTTAAAGACATGGCTCTTTCTTTGTTCGTTTATGTATATAAATTTAATAAATACTTTTCTTTTGAATATTCATGTGGAATACATTACAATTAATTTTCAACCTCGTTAAAGTATCTGAAATACAAATGAAAAACTTTTCGATATCACTTGTTAACGAGATTATTATTATACGAAACGAAACGAACATTAAACTCAATAACCTTCGTTTGACCTGTGTATTTTTTTCTTTTCAGATATTTTCATAATCGAAGCCTGCGAAAATAATCAAAATGAGCGCCGCCGATTCAGCAGCATCCAAAAAGGTGAATTTGGAAAGAGCAGCGAATTTCATGAGACAATATCGAGATCCCGATTCCAGGGAACTGAAAAAACTTTCAGCGAATCAGTTCATGGAAGTCTGGAGTCACTACGACAAAGACGGTGAGTTTGCATAAAAATTTGCATAATTTGTTAAACTTTTCAGGTGTGTGCTTTGTATGAAACTGGCGTTTCTTACATTTCACGATTGATACATTTTTATTTTCTTCAAATGTTTTCTTTCTTTTTTATTATAATCTATTTTTTTGCAATTATATTATCTGAATCTAGTCTAATCAAAAAATATAAGAATCATTTTAATTTGTTTAAAAATTAAAATTCGTTGATAAAGTTCAATGGATTCAATACAATTGCTAATCATCTCCCTTTACAAATTACCAACACCAAATATAAACTACAACAGGTTTGAACCAAATAATAAAATCAAAAAGACCACACAAAAACGATTCAACCTTTGATTCAAGAGATACGTTTAAGTTTACGTTTGCGCTCATCATTGGTTTTCTAAAACTAAATAAAATATACTAAACAACTAAATATTCAAATCGGGTACACGTTTCGGGCTCACACAACCGGGTTTTCACATTTTATCTTTTTCCGTTTCTTAACCAATCCACAACCGATGTTATTAACATCGGGCTCATATACTAGTTCAAAATAGATTCAAACCGCATAATCGAATCAAGAAAACCATCCGACAACAATGGCGAAGCCAAGTACACTCCCAATGGCCCCTTTTGGCAAACTAACGAAGCGAACTTTCCCGGCACGTAAATCGCATGTATAATAAGTAAAGCACAAGTGCAACGTACATATTTGCACACCGTAATTGTGCATTCACGTCCAGTCGGTTGCACAATCGCATTATGGCAACTTTATCCTTTTGACGGTGAACGAATGCAAGCACACTCGAATCGGACTGTCTTCGCTAATTGGAGGATTCGTTATTTGTTATGGCGGGAAAATTTCGAATTTCGGTACAGCGATGCACAGATTTTAGTTAATAGCATTACACCGAATTCTCTTTTTGCAAGGGGGATACGTTTAAAATAATACCGTTCAAAAAAAGATAAGATGTTCATATAAAAATGGTATAGATAGGTTCCAACTAGTAATACGCAATTGAAAAACGGTAATCTTTTATTATATATATTATTTAAAAAATATATATTTAACGTAATTATGTAGTCGTTCAGTATCACAACGTGCCCGTTTTCTGTTGTTTTTTTTTTGTGGCAGAAAATTACTTGCACATAATTCAGTCCAATATGTGATTTTTTCTTTTTATTTGAAAGCGTAAAAAAGAAAAAGTCAATGTAAAAAAATAATCGTTTCTTTTTCTTGGACCGTGCTATTTCAAGTCCGTGCAAAAAAAACCGTGTAAAAAGAGAATTTGGTGTAGATGATTTCAAAGTTGGTAAACCATATTCGTTTATTGATCACGTTATTTACTGCTCAACTTTATTACCCATTAAAAGTATGTGGGTTTATTTTAATTAGTTAAGCTATTCACTAAAGTATTTAATTCGTTTCAATACATAAAAAATAAATTTGTAATTTTTATTTCGAATATAATGTAACGATTCTTAAGAATATACGTGAAATGCATATTTAAACAGAATTTATACACAGTAAACCCCCCTATAACGTCATTTTTTTCAAACACATTTAAATTTGTTTCTAATATATTTGAAACAAGCAATTAATACGTAAAAATATCCCAAAAAAAAAATGAAAATGTTTCATTTATTGATTTCCCTAAATTTTCCACTATCACGTCGAACCAATCTCGACGTTATAGGGGAGGTTAACTGTACTTTTAATTTTTATTAAAAATATTTACAGTCGACTGTATTTCATCGATTCGTTTTATCACGAAAAAAATGTCTAATCGCATACTTGATCCGAAAAAATAAATTTTTGAAACGTTTAACACGAACCTTTTCTGTAACATGATATTTTCACGCGCAAACAATTCACACGGCTCCTTCGAAGCGATTTACATAAAACCGAAACACTGTTTACTTCCATTTTTGCAAAACATATGACCTCGAACGCAAAATCTACAACCTTCATACATTTCAAAAATATCAACGATCAAACTCGAAACTTCCTGAAACATTCAACACCCGCTGAACTTGACATTCAACATCGGCAATCGCGGCCGACCGAAATAGCGAAACTCAAAACCCAAAAAAATGAAACGAAACCCCGCGAAAAAAAAAACATCATCTAGTAAAAAAAACCGTGTCCGATCACGCGAACATGCGTGACTTTTCCGATCCGCACGAAAAGCGGGTAAAAGCTCACATTTAATGGTCGACGTGTGATAAACGTTTCGCCGAAAGAAAGTTCAAGTTTGCGATCGATTTTTTTTGATACATTTAGTGTAAGGGTTGGACTCCATGTTGAACGTGAGGGTTTGTGAAGGATCTTTCAGTAGGGATGCTCAATTTTAAAATTTGATGGTTTTCACGTGTTGATTAACGCTGTAAGCTTCCTTGATGATTTGCCGTACATTACTAAATAATCGACAATAAATTTGACAGATGTCACTTTAACAATGTAGTTACTATAGCCTAAAAAATTTCGAGCGTCCCTATTGAAAGACCCTTTATTTGAAAATTTAATATGTTCGATATGTTGATTTTGTATGGAAAGTGTCGATGTTGCTCATGTTTGTTATGGAGGCTCAGCCTAAAATTCTATAGTGAGCGTAAGTGTATTTCGTGTTTTAAAAACTCGTATTTATATATCTCTTCCATTTGTACTTTCATTCGCTTACGTTCACTATCAAGTTTCATAGTTAAAAGTTAAAAATAATTAATTATTAAAGTGATCATATATTATAGTTTTTTAACATAAAAATTTTATACCTACCAAAATTACTGAAACATGATTTTTTTACGTCAAATAATAATTTTTGATAAAAAACAAAACGAATATTAATTTTTGAACAACCCAATAAAACTTTAACAACAAAACACAACCAATATTATTATAGCATAAAGCCATTTTCGGAACAGGATTTTCTTAATACCTATAGAAACCTTAATATTTTCTTCATTACTTAGATATAAAGAATAAAGCTCTTCAATTGAATCATATATTTTTATTATTTAAATATACTATAATATTTATATACATAGTTATAATTTAATCACATATTTTATTTACTTCCATGATTGAGTGTCGATGCAGCAATCCTTAATCCAGGATTCGGGAATTTGCAGACTCGTCCGTTTCCTATCCTCTCCCATAACCATCTTACTTGATCCGAAGTAATCCTATCAGTTCTACCCAATGAGGATATCTCAAAATACCCATGATATAATACAGATTTAATTCAATTGTCTATTTTTTATATGTAATTCTAAAAAAAATTCGAAAATAAGCATTTATGAAGTTGAAATGTGAATCAAAATATGAGCAATTAAAAAGAATGAAAATGTATTATTTTACTAGCGATAGTACCCGGCGTTGCTCGGGACTCGGCGTTTTAAATCAAATTATTTTTTATATGGTGATCGGTCGAACGATATGTGGGGGGAACATTTTTTTGCGGGCCGTCCCGTTTTGGGTTCAGGGAAGTATGGTCACCCTACTTTGATGATACAAAAACCTTCTCGACGAAAAAATATTTTTTATATAGGCGGGGAACATTTTTTGCAGACCGTCCCGTTTTGGGTTCCGGTAAATATGGTTACCCTAATTTAATAATGCTAAAACCCTTCTCCACAAAAAATGCATACACATGCCAATTTTAATGGCGATCGGTCGAACGGTGTTGAAGTGATATGGCATCAAATAAACAAATATACAAACATCCATTTATGTAGGTAGATATATATGTAGATATAAATATAAATATAAGTATAAATTTTCATTAAATTTATTTATAATTTTATTTAAAAAAATGTATTTGAATAACACACAAATAAGACGGTGTGTATATATCATTTTTTTAATCAGATAAACGAAAAACGTGCTTTATCTGAATGTTTGAATTAAAAAATTTCCCGCTTCGTTTTCGGATTTATTCAAAATGGCGGCGCGAGAATCTGAAATAGGGAAAAAAAGCGCGCGCTTTTTATTTACGTCGCGCACAACATTCTTTTCGGGCCGAGTCGTAAATTTGGAAAAACGGCCGAAATTGGCCTTAAATATGACTCGATTCCGGCCCCTTTTCGGCCAGGGGTCGTAAATCATGCACCACTACCCGCCATATCCATCCACAATAATAAAATACACGTTTAATATAAACACAAACGCCTTTTCCCGCCCTTTTTCTTGGGAACTGGACGGGTATAAATATACGCTTTAAAATTTATACTGCTTTTTTTATTAATTAAAATACGTTTGAAAATTACTGGAAAATTATCCCTTGATATGTTTGAAAAATATATTTCGAAATTGATAAGAATAAGGGTGAAACTCTTGATGTAAATCAATATTTATTATTAAATTAAAATATATTATATTTTATTATTTATATTATGCTAGCGGATAGTACCCGGCGTTGCTCGAGACTTAAATTTTAAATCAAATTATTTTTTAATTTAAATTAATTAAAACAAAAACATTAAACATAATCAATTCATATTGATTCTATGAATTACGTATCCAAGGCAATTAAATTCAAAAAACTTCAGATGTTTGAATCTTAGTACTGATTTTTTTTTTCATCTTGAATTAGCGTCAAAATGATTTTAATGATACAACAACCTTCTCAACAAAAAAATACATATATAAGCCAATTTTTGTGGCGATCGGTCGAACGGTGTTGGAGTGAAACGGCAATATACAAATATACGAACAAAAA
>JAOXNN020000028.1:1473696-1485157 GCA_028571205.2 Hydropsyche betteni | reverse complement strand
TAGGTAGGCTTCATCCTTTTTTCCTCCCCCCCCCTCCCCCCGGAGGCGTTGTCGCTGCAAATGGTCCGTGACCGAGACGCGGCGCACGCAGAGCAGATGGCGCCCGCTCGCAGAGTGCAAAAAACGGCCTTTTGGGCGCCATGTACAAGGGTCACGTGATCGGATCGCGCGTCACGTGTACGGGAAATTTATTTGGTGCGTGCGATTTTGCGGGTAATGAGATGTTGGCGGCGTTGCCTTCTGGTGGTTTCGGTGGCGTGTGGTATTTTTATCAGTTTGGAGTTCGAGATTGATTAGATTGGAGTTGGATGTTTTTTTTTTTTTAATTGCGTATAGAAATTATATTTTGAAAAAAAATTGAAATGCTTCTTGTTTTTATTTTTATTATAATTTATATTGTATAATTTTTCTAGGTTTTTTTTTTTAATGGAATGAAATAAATGAATCATGTTATTTTTAAAATTTCCCTAAGGATACAAAGTTGATGTCTGAGTTACAAATTTTCCTCGATTCATCTTGACTTTCATATTATTTTAATACAAAGCTTTTCCAGCTTAGTTTTCTTAACTTTTCATGTTTTTCTATGAACATGTTTTCGAATTTTATTTAAATACTAGCGGATAGTACCCGGCGTTGTTAAATTTTACATCAAATTATTTTTTTAATTTAAACTCCTTAAAACAAAAGCATAAAGCAGGCCGCGTATTGTCATAATCATACGCGGCGCGTCGGCTGCTTTTATATGGGGGGGAAAATTTTTCGCGGACTGTTCTGGGAATTATGGTCACCCCATTTCAATGAGTTGAAAACCTTCTAAAATACATATACATGCAAATTTTTACGGTGATCGGTCGAACGGTGTTGGAGTGAAACGCCGTCTAGCAAATATATTAACATCCATTTATATATTATATATAGATCATATACATTACGCATCGTTTGCAGAATTGCTTAGTTCACGTACGACGCAACATTTTTCTAAACTATATATTATTCGAAATATGAACTACTTTTTCATAGCTTTTCTTATTAACTAACGAAACTTAAGCATTGTAACAATCATTTCTTAAAACTAAAAAACATAACCGACTCATAGTCACTACCAAAACTATGAAAAGAAAGAGCGTGGAAACGAAGATAAAAAAAGGAAGAAGTCCAAATTTTAATTAAAAAAAAATTGACAAAGCGCCATCCCATTGTATTGCTCGCAAAAAATTGCATCATACATGAACAAAACAGTTTCACAAACGACATATTATATTACATATATATTGCGCAATACTCGCATTAAAACTTCAAACATGTTATCAGTTCCAACCTACACTCATAAACATGATTTTTAATAAAAATCAATTGCCATCATCAAAATTATTTAATAAAAAAAAATAACAAAATTTCAAAAAAACCATTCAAATCAAAATTTCAGATTATTGCACCACGTAGTTTTGACATAATAGTTCATGATTGAAATGTCTCGTAATCAAATCACGTCTAGCGGGAAACCTCCGCAAATTCCCCCCTAAAGAAATAACTGTTTTGTTCCATATTTTCCGTGACGGAAACGTAAACGTTGTCACGTGAACGTGAAACGCTCCGAATCGCGGAATTCCGAGCGGATCCGCGACAAACCTTCGAATTGCACTTTCGTTTTGGATTTATGTGACAGGAAAAGTGGAACGACACATTTGGACGTACACGAAACACCGACAATCCTCGGATATATATGGCGGCGGCGAATACATAAATTTTTATGCGAGTGTCACGAGGTTTTATATCGAAAACGAAAAAATTAGGTTGCGGAAACGTAAGAGTCGGAGTGGTGTTGGGTTTTTTAAATGTTTGACGCTTGAAATTAGTTTATTCTGATTTTTTATTTTGACGGTGAAATTTCGTCGTGATATATGTTCGTAAGAATGAGTGTAAACGTAAATGATTCTATGAAGAATATAAACATGATATTTGAACATATAATTGAATATACGACAGTTGAACACAGTGAAAATTGCACTCAATAACAATTAAACTCATAGACTATTCACATGACTATTGCATTCATAATTGCTGCACACATGACTATTTCACACAAATTATTGCACAAACGACTATTTCACACCTGATTATTGCACACACGACTATTACACTCAAGACTATTTCACACTAGAACACAGTAACAAGTTAACTCAAAGACAATTAAGCACACTGAAAACTAAACACAATTCGCAAAAAACATGCACAATATCGTTGCGTAACATTTTCACCTTACAAATCTTAAATAACATAACAAAAAAAACAATTACCACATAATTTTTTCATAATCCGATAAATAAAAAATACTTATATGGTTTCATATGTTACATTATACTTAATACAAACCGCAATTCGAGTTATTTCTCAACCCAAATTTTTCTATAGCACTCAAAAGTATAACACACATAATACAATAGCACAGATTTCAATATTATTCATATTCACATTTTTTACATAAATCTCAATTTTCAAACACTCTGTATATATAAAATTTCCCTTTTAGTGGAAAGCGCGTTCCAGATACGAATCCGAATAATGTTCTACGTGAAAGTGGGATGTTTTACGACCGCGCCGCGTCTTGTACGCATTACGTAATAAAACATGTTGTTTTTTTATATTTATTTTTGACCTTTCCCACAAAGAAAAGCATTAGTTTTAATTCAATTTTCATTTTGTCCTTTTTTCTTGCAGGAAATGGCTACATTGAGGGAACGGAGCTTGACGGGTTCTTAA
Source organism: Hydropsyche betteni (assembly GCA_028571205.2). NCBI lineage: Eukaryota > Metazoa > Arthropoda > Insecta > Trichoptera > Hydropsychidae > Hydropsyche > Hydropsyche betteni. Next base: position 1,482,397 of record JAOXNN020000028.1, on the reverse strand, counting down.
GAGAATTTGTGTCAAGCGCGAACGTCACCGATATCAGTCCTGAGGTGAGTTTTTATGTTAATATAAAATATATATATGTTATTAAGTTATATTTCTATAGTTAAAATATATTGTTATACTGGAATTTACTGAGAGTAAGTTTGTTCGAATGGGTTACAAATAATTTATTATTAACGAGTAATGTGTTGCGAGTTCTGAGTGTTACAAAGAATAATGGTTAGTTATTGTGGTCATATTATAAATAAAAAAATAATGATAATAATGGTTATTATGAAAATATTTGGAATTCGGTGTAGTTTTAAGATGAAGTAATAAATTTTGAAGCGCGTGGCACTACACATCCGATTTCTTTAATCAATATTTTAAATATAATTATGGAAACTAATTTTATGATATTAAAAAAAAATAGTGATCTTTATATAATAACCAGTGGTTTATTGAGTTTTTCATTGAATCATTCTGTCAAAAAAAAAATTTAATTTTATTCTGCGCTCTTTCGTGCAAATCGCATCATGAATTAAAATTATTATTTTTTAATTAAGTATTAGTGATTTATTTTTCATTAATTATAAATGATCTTCCAATAGATGTTTAAGGCATTCATTGCATCTATCGTAAATATAGACCGCAAGTTATTGATAAAAACACTTCATTTAAAACAATTGTGAAAGAAAATGTAAAAAAAGTACAACAATAAATCCTAATTTGATAACATTATACTATGGAGAAAATGTTTTATCAGTGAAAATATATTTTGACAATAAGAAAACTGTACAGAAATAAAAATTCTCTTGTCGAAATACTCTTTGTCTAACTTGTAACACTTTTTCAAAAAGAAACCTAACTTAACTCAATCTAGCTTTTTTAATGTTAAACAATATTATACTTTCACTGATAATACATTTTCACTTCAAATTATTTAATAAAATAATATTCCGATCCCATATTTTCATGAAAAAAAATAATTAACGCAAAAATATTCATAAATATATAATATTAACTGATTCTTTCTTTTATGAAAAATATGAAATGATCGATCACCTTTTTGTTAAACTCATTATCATTTCCACTTTGCTCGATCATTTTTGAAATTCATACGCAAATCTATCACTTTTAATACATCGTTCATTTTAAAAATCCAAAAAAATCAACCCTTCGGTACATTGATTAATTCGATGACTTATTATAACATTTTTCGGCGAAAAGTCGACAAACATCAACCATAAATTACGAAATGAATAATTACTCGCAAAATATTATACATGTATACGCTGTTATATTTTTTTTATATTTTAATAAAACGACTTGTAATATTTCATCCCTTAATGCGGATTAAGTGCGTTTATTAACTCGCCAAAAACTCGTAATTCGCAGATTTATAAAGGCGGCATTTAATCACTTTAACCCTTTTTTGCGCAGTTCATTTGAATTTGCATCATTTTTCACTAATGAAAAAAATTGATTACGCAATTACTCATTATATTAAAATTAAATGATTTATAGTATTTTTAACTTATTTAGTATCGAGCAGATTTTTTAATATATAAAATGATGTATCGCAAAATGAATACCCGAAAATCACGTGATGCTTACAAAATATTCTGTGAATAAAAGTGTATTATGAAAAATCAGATATCAGATTTTATATGTGTTACTCAATGTTAATGAGCGCTTCATAAGTGCATCATTTAAAATTTTCTGACAAATATGACAGTTAACGTGTCTTTGTGACGACAATAGTGGCGATCCTGTTATCGTTTACATGCCTAAATTTCCAAATATTTTTTTCTCAGTAATAAGCGTAGCAAAAATTTTTAATGACTTTTATAAGTATGTCATAAGACACGTCAACTGTCATATTTGACAGATGATGTTATGGTGTGCCTATACGAGATTTTCTTGAATTTCATAGACGAAGCAAGATTCTTCGCTTCATTTATAGACGAAAAAATCACACAAACGCAGCAGAACATATAAAATATATAGAGAGATTCTTTTTTTCGCATAATATGGCCAAAACGATAATTTCGGCGAGCAACTCCCGATAATCATCTTATCTAACGCACATACCCGAGTTCGAATCCGAAATTTTCGGAAACGACCCATCCGAAAGCAGCCCCGTTTATAAACAACGAGCATTCGCACGTCCCATTTAAATAATTCGATAATTTTCATGCGCGACTTTCGCATGAAAAAAGATCTCATCTTCGAAACGCGGCACTTTTGGCGGGACGCGACCCGAAAATTCGGCCCAAGAAGCCCACATTCGACCCTCGACCGTCTCTCATAACCTCGAATGATTTAACGCGCATCCTTTCCGCGTTTTTTTTTATTTTATTTTATTTCCCGCCCTTTTTAGTTTCAGTTATATAATACACGTTGCGGCCAGATGCGCACTGGACCAATTTCGAATTTTCGTATTTCACGCCGACGTTTTCTTTTTATGCGACCCGTCTGTGAATTATTGTCGGTTTTAAAATATTAAAAAAATATATATTAATCGAATAAAATATGTTTTTCATTTTCAATTCAAAAGTAATGCTCTCATAGCCAAGGCTTTGAAGCAGAATAGGAGCAGGTGGAGCAACGGGTTTTTATGAGAAGCATAAGTGGAGCTGGAGTACAAAAACTTATAGTGTTTCACTACTTAGTCTTTAAATTCAAAATTTAAAAAAATTTAATTTAATTTAAAAAATATATCCAAAAATTAGATTTTAATCTAATTTTTATTTTTTTATTATCATTAGATTTTATTGATTTTAACACTATTCTCTCCCACTCCATAGTAGGAGAGAATAGCTTCATCATTCTCACTTCACTATTCTCTTCACTTTAGTATTTTTATATTATACTAGCTGAACCCGGCAGACGTTATCCTGCAAATCTGGATTATAACTTTTCATAGGGATCGGTTAATCGATATAGAAGTTAGTATGCTATAGCGCCCCCTGGTGGGGATTTGCAACAAAGTGGATAACAAAAACGAATTTTCGACGAAAAAATACATATACATGCCAATTTTTAAAGTGATTGGTTGAACGGTGCAGAAGTTGATACGCTGCAGTGCCACCTAGTGTGGGGAGTTACAACAAAGAAAATAGCTCAAAACCTTCTCCACAAAAAAATACATATACATGCCAATTTTCATAGTGATCGGCTGAACGGTGTTTGAGTAAAACGATAACATATAAACATTCGTTTTTATATATATTTTATTTTATATAAATATTTTAATACTTAATTAAATTTAATCGAAGCGATGAGCAAAGCATGGAGCAAGTACTTTAGAGCAACTAAAAAAAAAGTGGGCACTCCAAATCCCTGCTCATAGTAGGTACTTACATTTAAAAAAAAATTAAAATTTCCTCCCGATCCGTCTCTGATATCGGTCCACACAGAGCTTCTCAAACATCCGCTCAGCTGCTTTTCGCGTCTTGCACAGCAATTTATCTATTATCTCATAATATATTGAGTGTCGCAAAAGCGTGTTTTACGACCTCTGACGCTATCTGCGTCACTTTGGTATTTCGCACCATTGGAAATTTATTTAATTTCTTTTTTTAATAATTTCGAACTTCGGCAGCGCGTTTCGGCTAATAAAGCGATGAGTTATGGCCGAAATCTACACGTCGATTATTGGCTGTTAATGGCCGGTTGTTTGTTGGTCGTGATAATGTATGTTCGATATGGTCGTTTGACTATTGGTGCTAATTTTGGTGCATAAAATTATTTGTTTATATTTTTGTCATTAAATGATTTGATTTATTTACATCTGAATTATTAAACAGTTATTATATGATTTTTTTAACATTTACTATAATGAAATGTAGATGGCATTAATAGCATATGACATACAATCTTCATTTTATGAATTAGTCTTATTGTTAGAAACGTATGAATTATCAATGTTAAGCTATAATTAATGCGGTCAATAAGTATACTTAACCACAAAACATTTATGATTGGAAAATAATTTTTTTGTACTCAAATTCTTCAAGAATAAGTTTTTTATCATTTTATTATTTATTAGATATGAATGGCTTGGCCTCATAAAGAATAATAGTCTCAATTGATCACTTAAGTTATACTATTATACAAATTACAGGGTTAGTAGTTGAATATATACTATGTAATATCATGAAGCCTTTAATTTTTTAATACTTAAAATCTTCGATTACCTTTCTATTCATCAAACATAGATTCAATCAATCACCGAAGTTAAACTAAAAATTAGATATTTACAAAATATCATAAAGAATATGTTTTTCATCACTTTTACTATATCTCCATTATTATTAATTTATCACAATTTAATTTATAGCATAATTTTAAGTCTGTTACTTACAATACTATTATATTATATTGATTACACTCTAATTGATTGAAGCGTCCAATTAAATTAAATTATATCCAATGGCAATTAAATTATATCTATTCATTAACCATCATCCATCTAGTGATCGTATTCAAAGACACTTAACATAAAACAATTACCTTTTTTTAATTTTTTAACTCCTAAAGACCTTTTGGTACTACTAGGTTTCAGATTGAACGGAATTTTTTTCTTAACCTAACCCAACCCCTAGGTGTTAAGTTAAGTTATATTAGTTTGAGTTAGTTTAGGTTAGGTTAGCTTAGAATAGATTGGGTTAGAAATTTTAACACCTAGGGCACCTATGGGATAGTTTAAGTGAGGTTAAGTTAGGTTAGGTTGGATTAAGAAAACAAAATTCAGTTCAACCTGAAACCTAATAGTGTCAACTAGGGGTCCCAATCGAATATCCGACTATACGATATTCGGATATATTCACCCTTTTTCCAATATTCGTAAGTTCGAATATTTATAAAATTAATTGGATATTATTCGTGTTTTTATCCCCTATATATAATAGCGGATTTCTGTGTGTGTGTGTTCGTTTGTGTGTGTGTCCATGTGTCCGTGTGTCTCGATGACGCTCGCGACTTTAAAATGATCGACCCGTCGATTTCTCCTATATACGTGTATTATTCTTCATGCGTATATGGTTTTTATGTGTATACACATAACGTCTATAATATCATGCTATGAAAGCGTCTCTATTGAATCAATACGTTGATTATTACGCAGTGAAAAAAATATTTGAATCCCCTATACATGTATATAATCACCGATGACAGATGCTGTGTCAATTAAAAATGAACTACTTTTATTTATTAAATATTAAATATATTCAAATCAAATACGGGCATCGGGTAGCCTATATGTCACAAACAAATAGCAAATGAACTATTTTGATTTTATTAATTAAATATTCAATATTCAAATTGGGTACACATTTCGGGTTCACACAATCGGGTTATCACATTTTTATCGTTTTACGTTTCTTAACAAATCCACTGCCGATGTTATTAACATACTATATAATATATACCATACAGCTCGATAAATAGTTTTCTGTATTTTTGAGTTCAAAACGAAATCTTAAATTGAAACTTGAAAAAACAAGACATTACCCGATACGATATTTTCCCGCCAGCTAATTCCTGATACAATTTAATGCGGTGAATATCCGCGCGTTTTTCGCAACGGCACGTCGCGTCAAATTAATACTGCGAATCGATACTTTGTTTGTTTACCAAAATACGGAAAACCCTTCGTCTGCTCCGCGGAAGCCTTACCAGGTGTCGCTTTTATTCTTCCGGTCAGTTTGGCCAACTGTCGTGGCACTTTTGAGTCGTTTAACTTGGATTTTTTGAGATTATGCACCAGGCTCTATAGTGGGCGCGAGTATGAGCAATTATGAGACAGTAGTGTGATCAAGGTGAAATATCGTGTTTTAACTTTAACGTGGTTTTGATTTACACTTATTATGGAGGTGTACCCGAAATAAAAAAATAGATTGCTTGATAAGCGCCAAAAAAGTAAGTTATACTGACTGAAAATGTGGAAGCGATATTTTAGAAGACCTCACGGATCATTTGAGTTTTGTCCGTAAGATAAGGTTATGCTTATGAAGGTTACCCTTATATAAGTTTATAACATAGACAACACAGTATGAATAAATTCGATAAGGAAATATTATGGATATAATCACACTAATGTTTTTTCTAAAAAACTTCACGTTCATCATGGAGGAATCAAAATATAAGTATGTAAATATGTATGAAAAAAATCGTAAACGCAAATATGTTCACTCTTAAACTACAGAGAGTGTCTTTAGTTTATATTAGACAACCTCGAAACTTTAATAAATAGGTGATTATTTCACAAATTAAGATTAAAAATTTTCAACGCGTTCAATTTCTGATAATTTCTATGAAATTTTCATAAATGTAAGCATTCGAAATTTATCACAAAAAATGCGGTTTCGAAGATAAATCGTTTTGGCTTTCAGCTGAATATTTTCCACGGGAATGATTGATTGATATAATTTCGGTCTAATTTCTCCGGAGACAAAATTTTAAATATTTATAATTAAATATTGAATGAAAATTTTTTTCGTAATCGAGTCCACACATTCAACTCTCCAAATGAATTTCGACGATGAAAGCAAACAATCTCTTATTGTTTCTATATATTAAGTACTATCAATTTTCATAGAGGTTTAGATAAATTAACGTACAATGAAAACCTTCTGCTTTCCCAGAAAATAAAGCCTCCACTATGAAACCCTATTCAACATCGGAGGTAGCATTGTTTAATATCGCGATTTTAATTAAGTATTTGTTCTAATGAATGGTCGAATATAATATTTGGATATTGAGAGTATATTAACGATCATTTATTCGACGAAAAATTATTTTTTGTATTATTTAAAAATTTTGCTCAAAGCTGTAAATAAAATATTACTTTTATTCAGTTTAGTGTTATTTATGTGATTTTATCATGAACCACGAAGCGTCAATTTATGTTTATATATTCCGAATAAAGATAAACTTTATTCAATTTTAGTCCTTTGATAGTCAAATAAAAGAAAAAAAAATATTTTTTTAAATTTTGTAATCGTTTTAAACAATTAATCTTGCTTTTTCTATAAAATATAATATAATAATCTTTGTCTAGTGATGTATAGACGGCATCTATCGTAGATGCATCATTTAATGTCTTCTGTCAAAAATGACAGTTGACGTGTCTTAAAACAGTGGTGGTGAATCTATCTCGTTTGTTCGTCAAAACTTCTAAATATTTTTTATTTAGTATCAGACTTGTTAAATAAACTTTAATGACTTGTATATATAAGGAATTGGAGCGAGCACTTTTTTGAGTTGCTCTGTTCTGGTATCAAAGTATTGTTCCGGCTCCACTCCACGTTCCAGTTAAATAAAATTAATTACAAAAATATTTAATAAAAAAATACAAAAATAATGTTATTTATATCACTATGAATTGGGAAAGCCGCAGCACTCCCAGATAATTTATTCGCGAGCCGCCACTGGTTATAAATGATTTTTGTAAAAAAAATCTCAGAATAAACTTAATTTTTTTTGTCAGCAAGCCTTGGTAAAATATTCGCCACCCAACATAATAAGAAATATGTATAAAAAAAAACAAAGTGAAACTCTTTTGATTATTAATTTAATGAGACATATACAATTACGTACTACGAGTTTGACTCGTTATTTCATTTAAAAGTATATTTTCCAATTATTTAAGCTAAATCTATTCTTAGCGATCGACCGAAAAAGGATTAATGAAAAGTCAACTTGTTTTTAAATGTATATATATATTTTTTTTAAGTTTCATACGTGGAATAATATACGTTCTGATTAACGTTGTTCAGCTGAAAAACGGAAATTAATATCTGACGAAGCGAAACTTCAAAAGCAAACGTTCTCCGAAAAGGAAGCGAAAACCCTTAAGAAAATTGTTAGAGGAGGTTGTTGAGACGAAAACGAAATTATTATGGAAAAATATTAATAAATTTAAAATATTTCGTATCATTTACGAGGATGTATAAGGTTTTTTTTGAAAAACTCTAGTTTTTGAATAAGGTTTTCCAGAAATAATTTAATTTTTTTACACTATGTTTATCATATTAAAATACATCAATTGACAAGATTTATAAGTCCTGTGTGCTTGATCTGACATCGAATAACGAAACTCTCAAAGGCAAAATAAAACATGACCAAATATAATATATATTATATTTACATATGTTCAATTCTTTCATTTATAAATTTCTGAATATGTGATTGTTTTTCAATTCAATAAACAGCAAATACAAGACCCAGAATATTAGAAACATTTTTCGCTGACGGAACTTCAAAAATACGAAGGATGAATATTATATACAATAAAAAAAAAATGTTTGTATCTATCTATCTATATATATGTCACAGTTTGAGTGTCTACTTAGTTTGTTCTTCCATAAACTAGTCTGTTTATACACTTTGTAACAGCTCTAGCCCAATTGTTAATGTGGTACGAAAATTTAAGTTGTTTGCACTCAGATTACACTCTTATGCTAAATATCAATAAGGTGGAAGTAGGTATGTCAAATTAAAGATCGAGAAATACACGTAGTGACTACCCGTCTACCCGTCGTGTCAGTTTGAACTTTGAGAGTTTTTTTTGAGTACGTTTATAAAACTCAAGCTAAAACACTAACCCAACATAACCCAAGCATGATACTTATGATGTCCGCTTTTAGTTTAGACGCAATTATATGTAGGTAAAATTTGACAGTTGACATTCAAACTAAAATCGATAGTTTGGGTATAC